>CAIGRF010072796.1:0-15303 GCA_903798235.1 Fraxinus ornus | reverse complement strand
ATATGTCAAGTACAACAAACTCAAGTTGGTGATGTTTACCATTTGGTTAACTACACAATAAAGCAAAAAAAAAAAAAAACACAATTAGTTGATATGACATCAAGTAGTCAATATCAATATGACATAAGTTGCGTATTTTCCTTCAGGGATAAACATTAATTTAAAATAATAGGTTTTTCAAAACATGTGCTACTTCAAGAGCGCATTGTATTTTACTATTACTTTTTTAAAAACAATATATCAATATTCTTCTAGAATATTGAAATTCATTTTTCAAGAACAAGTAATATTCTTCTCGAATATTAATTATAAAGCAAAGAATATAATTTACATACATGAATTAAAGAAAAGTGTACAAATTGTTTCTGCCACAAATTGACCTAAATTGACTCAAACTCAAATTTGGAAATTGAAAACATGTAGTTGTGCCGTGCCGTACATGAAAACGTGGATAAAAGACAAATTCTTTAGCATCTAATGATTGCGGCTAAATATGATTTAAATGAACGGATTCACAAAATTTCATGCAATTGACTATCACATAAAAGATGCAAAATTAATAGGCAGAAATTAATGCAATTGTAGCGGACGAAGTTGCCTCCAGTTTCTGATAACGTGTTATATGAAAAAAATTACATGTTACTAAATTAACTTTGATACATATGATGGATGATTATGTTTTAAAAAAAAATTACTATCTTCTCTAAAGTTTGAGAAATTAAGTTTTTGTGATGGTAAAATGTTGTGATAAGAGGGAAAAAGTAGACTTGTGTGTATTATAATAAGAATCAAAGCCCTATAGTTATAGAAAAGAATTATAGTTATATATGATAATAATTTTTAGGGCTGCAGGGGTACAATGATCATTCAGCAATCACTTACCATTTACAACCCAATGCAAATTCTGATATATGATTTCTTGGCATAAACATGTTACATTGTGTTAGAGAAGCGATTGGAGTTTTGAATTGTATAATACTTTTTATTTGACTGAAGGGATCCAAAACTTGTGAAAAAAGTTATTTTATTTTATTTTTTCTTCAGATAAGCTACATCAAACATGGCTGAATAACTTAGTGTCTTTCTAACTTCAAAGGAGATGCTTTTTATTTATTTATTTTTTGGAAAGTGACTTACTTTAATGTAAAATAACTTACTTATTTTCAACTTTCTTCGATGAAAAAATTTATTTATGGATAAACTTTAGACACTTTTGTTATGAGAAAGCGATCTCTCCATGCATGGTTAGCTTTGTTAAAAACTTTTATGGTCATCGAAGTTATTCACGTGTTTCTAAATGGTCACTCAACTATTTTTTTTGGTTAAAAAATGACTCACCGACCATTTTACCATCCATCCCGTTATACAGTGAAAGAAACATTGCCTATACAACAAGAAGTTGATTTGGCAACCTTTAAAGTTAAGCCCGATGCAGTTTAATGCGTGACAAATTGTCACCAGACTTGACCTTAACCCATTGTTAGATATACTTGTGCGGGGATAGCCTTTTATTACAATAATTTCTAATAAAAAAATGCATGTTTGATGTTGACTTTTTGATAATATATTTTGTGAAAAGTAATATTTTTGATGTAATGATTATAGAGTGGGAAATGTTATTTACGTATAAAATTATTTCATTGAGAGTGAAATTATGAGGTTTGACCCAAACTACACCTAAAAGGGAGTGAATNAAAAAGTAGATATTAATACTTACCAATCGGGTTGGGTCGGTTCCAATCGGGTTTGTATGTATTGGACTAAATTAGAATTGGTAAATTGGTAATTGAATGTTTTTATTTATGAAATGATTTTATTTATTTAATTAATTTGTTAATTTATTTAGAAAAAAATAAAATAATTTAATTAATTCAATAAAAAAATATAAAAAAATTATTTAGTTTCGGGTCTCATTCGGTTCTTCGGTTCTTGATTTAGACTCGAGACCCGACCCAAACCTTTCGGTTCTTGATTCGGGTACCCGTTCGGGTCTTTAACTTATGAAGAACCGCTCGGTTCGGTCCGATTCGGTTCGAATATTTTGGACACCCCTAATTTTACCATCCATCCCGTTATACAGTGAAAGAAACATTGCCTATACAACAAGAAGTTGATTTGGCAACCTTTAAAGTTAAGCCCGATGCAGTTTAATGCGTGACAAATTGTCACCAGACTTGACCTTAACCCATTGTTAGATATACTTGTGCGGGGATAGCCTTTTATTACAATAATTTCTAATAAAAAATGCATGTTTGATGTTGACTTTTTGATAATATATTTTGTGAAAAGTAATATTTTTTATGTAATGATTATAGAGTGGGAAATGTTATTTACGTATAAAATTATTTCATTGAGAGTGAAATTACGAGGTTTGACCCAAACTACACCTAAAAGGGAGTGAACATGTGTTAATGCAGAATTAAAACTTATAATTAACTAGCAACAAGTCATTACTAATTATCTCTAAATGATTAATTAATCAAGTCAATTTTCCTAAGTTGAACTGCCGCAGTTATATGAAAGCAATAAATAAACATCAGGAGTGATCATAGAGAAACCCCAACTGGGTAAAAACTCCGGACACTTTGCCAGTCAACAATCCACTATAAACGAATTAGAACTTACCATCCGCCAGACTCGACTACCACTAATACATTCTGACATCCTAACAGCAATTCTCATAGCTCTCCTAGATTGCGTGCTCTTGCACTAACTCTCAGTTGCAATTTTCATAGACCTCCTGGATTGCGCGTTCCTACACCAACTCCCGGCTTTGAATTCATCTATTTTCGAGGGATCAACGAGGAACTCCGCGTTCTCTAACAACTTGAACTCCAGTCACATTCCCTTGATCTTCAACACTCTGACATATGTGTAGGAAGTAGCAATTTAATATTTGGATTGTAAGTTTGATGTTTTCAATGCCTTGGACACAACAAACAATGAAGGTTGAAAGCTATGGAAGGAAATAATATGAAGCAATCAATGTTTTATCAATGTTCAACCTTGAGAAAAGACGTTCAGAGGTTATATGATATTTATACTGTAGGTTTAGGAATGAATGAGCCTGATAAAAAGCTTTAGAAATGCGAATTAAAATTTTCCAGATAACCTTGTCGCTCGAGCAAAAATTGGGCGACAGGTGAACGATGGTTTGTCGCTCGAGCGAAGGACAGACAGCGGGCTAGCGACAATATTTCTGTTTCTGTCGCTCGAGCAAAGTCATTGTGACACTCTAGCGAAATTGCGGCGCCGTTATCCTTCTTTCCATTCTCAAACCGTATTCCTAATACAACTCAATTTATAATATTTGCAACTTATACCTTGACTTTTACAACATATTAAATCTAGTCCCTTTTGATTACAGATTCTCCAATTACATCAAAAACCTAACAAGCCCCCCATTTGGCATTTTGTGACAAAACTACAAATCTAAAGTCGAAGTAGTGAAACAAAAAAGACTCAAAACACCCACCACTATCAAACCAACTATCTTGACTGAACTGTTTTTTTCTTTGAAAACATGTTTCCTGAAACAACCAACTCAATACCCAGTGTAAAAGCACGTGAAACAGTAATATGGATAAACACACTTCAAATAATTAATCATTAGTCATACCAGCTAAACATAAGAAGCACAACTAAATTAAGATGTAATATCAACGTAAACCAACATACTAAAAGAAACTTTGATATCACTAAACATCAAAAGTTATTCTAGCTGAAACGAATATTATATACCTCCGAATTAAAATATTAACATTCAATGTTAATGGCAAATCAAAAACTTAAGTACGTCAAAATATCTAATCAAAATATGGAAAATCAAAAACTTAAGTACATCAAAATATCAAAAACTTAGTACGTCAAAACATCTATCTACTACAACTTCCCATTTTGGTCACAAATGACAAGGGGCAACTAAGCAACTATGATGTATCATTAGCATCAATCCCCTCATCAGAAGCTGCACCATCATCCCAATGTCGACGAATCCAAAGCGGCAAACTCTGTAGTGTGTCAATCAACTGTAGCTCTCAGTTACATAATCTTTGCATCATACGAGCCTGCTGCTCGATCAGTACATTCATCCCCCCATAAGTGCAACATAAGGTTCAATAGGAACATACGCAAATGGTGGAATAGACTCTGTAAGTGGAGGAGTAGAAGTGGATGTTGAGGGGATGTCACTAGGAGGAGTAGACGAATAAGGAGAAAAATCTGAGGGATCAACAGAAATAGGGTCATCAATAGGATTAGTTGGCACCGTTGGATCAACTGGCTCAGCTGGCTCAGGAGAAGCATGAGACCGACTCTGAAAAATGGTAGTGTGGCCAATCAACCGAGAAACCCTCCCTAGGAACCCCCTCTGAAAAACTAACGCCAAGTACGGTCACAAGGTGATAAATAAGACAGGCATAAGGAAGCCCTACCCTAGTCCCCATGACATGAAAAGCATGCAGAATCTACTGGCATATGAACGAGGGTAAATCAACAGAATCGCCGTGTAAAAAGGCGGACAAGAAGTGTGCCTTTTCCATAGGTAATGAAGAAGTATGAGAGATAGGCCACATTTTTATGTACACAATGCGCAATAGAATTGGAGATCAGTAGGGAGAGAGCAGTGAGGATCACACTAAGGCCTCCTTCCAACGACGTGTTAAACACTGTCGAACAGGCAAGAGAGTCTACAGGAAGGGTATCAGTCGACAAATATGAAAATAAGAGGTGAATGACTCTACGAATATGGGCTATGCTAGACACTATATCAGGAGTGATCTTAATCATCTTACCCTTAAAAAATACCCTAAAAGTAGAATCGCTAACGTCGTGAATGTTAGCGTAATATAAAATTCGTGAACAAGTAAACTAGGAGAAGGCGTCAAATCAATGAGTAACGGATCTCAATCCTTAGAAGTGAAAATGACAGCGAGGTCGGAAAAAGTCAAATAAGACTACCTCACGCTCCACCAGTACTGGACGTAACGAGAACTGCTTCCCGAATACCTCCTGGGCAGTGGCATATATGAACTGGGATCGACTAAAGAAAGTGGTCGCACTCGACGTCTGTACAGTTGTTCGAGCTCTCTTAGGTGGCATCTGAGAAGTAGATCTAAGACTCACGTCAAATAATGCAACAGACGACACGACTGAATGAAATGCTATAATGCATGTGAAATGACACCCAAAATGATGCTAACCCAATAAAATCACACAAACAAACTATATGCATGCAAACCAATACAAAACCACACTACAACTAAACCTGTGCAATGCAAGGATGTAGATGACATGATGCTGTGACACCAGGACACAATGCCTTGATAACATGACATGGTGCCTTGACATCGTGACCTGATGCCTTGATGTCGTGCCGAGTGACTTAATGCGTGTCATGACAGCATGCCGCGGTAACTTGACGTCACCTCACGGTGTCAACATCAAATGCACTATACACACAACAACACAACATACTAACAACTCAAACGTGATCAAGTGTGTAAGTAAGGATCGCCCAAGAGACATTAAATATAAACAACATTCAAAAGTTATATCGAAAACGGGGTGCGAGTGTACAAGCCAATGCACTACAACCAACACAACTAAAAACCCATAACTACTTATAACCCAATCTCCATCAAAATCTAATCTTCAATCACAAAAAAAAACACCCAAAAAATTCGAAAAACACGCCACATGCTTGCCAAACTATGTAGAAATCAAGAAAAATGGACTTAAATGATGAAATGCAAGATGAAACTTCATGAGATTAGTCCAAATACAAAATGCAATTAATGAAATTGAAGCAAAACCATCAAAACCCCCTCCCCCAAAAATATAAAAAAATGAGGGTTTTCGAAATTTACCTTGAAAGTGTGAGAAAATGCAATGAAATGAGGGGAGATCCACCAAATGTTGGAGGTAAAGTGACCAATTCAAGATAGGAAGCACGGATTTGGAATGCGTGTGACGATTTGTGAGGAAAATTTAGGAAGAAATGAAAAATAAAAATAAAAATGCGAAAAAACGTTAAAATTCAAACATGCGGGCTGTTGCTCGAACGAGAGCCGAGAGATAAGCGAGTGAGACAACCTCTGCTTTTACGAAAATCTTTTGACATAAATAGCACTCAATTTTTGAAAATTTTGAAAAGCCCCAATTTTTTTCTTTTTATAAAATTAAGTCTCTGACATACAGATTAACTTAAAAATGCACGTGTTCACAAGTATTGCACTGTGAATAAAAAAATTTCCACGTACTCAAATCAAGTTCAGATGGAGTAAAGTCTATAAGTGACTCACGTGTGTTAAGTGCTACTATTTTCTCCTGAACATGACTCCAAACCTTAATTTGTGAGAAACGACATGCGAACATCTCTATTCAATAAGTATCTTCCCTTACAGGTGAAAGTCAAATCCATACGATTATTAGGACTTTAAAATATAGCTCATTTAGTATGAAAATTTTATTTTCTCCCCCTGAATTTGAGCATTTTTTTTAAGTACAAGCTCTTCTTCATTAAACGACTAAAATGACCTTTGTAGTGAGCTTTATGCTAGTTAACCCAAGTCAATTGATCATAGGTATCAGGTTATGAAAAACCCCGTATGCTTAATTGCTCGAGTCAAATAAACCTCGAAGAAGAACATAAGATGACCACTATTTTTTTTTTTATTTTCATTCTCTGATAAGGGACTGAGCTTATGTCATCTAAATGAAGGTCAATTCAGGTTCATGGTCACCTTACCAACATATGACAGCCATCCTAAATTTGACAAATACGTTAAGATCACAGTGTGTGCTGTGCAGATGGTACATGAAGAAACATATACTTAACACTCCACATTAAACCAACCAAGTAATGGAAATAGCAGTATAGATTAGATGAATTCATACTTGATTTCAAATGCAGGATTTACGAACATCAAGAAATGTCTAGTAACACAAAACCCATTTTTTTATTTAAAAAGAATCAAGAACTTTTAAAAGCAAAAATACAAAAAATAAATAAATCTAAAACAAAACAAAAACAAATGAGATGCGTGTAAGAATGAATAGACTCAATGAACTGCACATGCATGCATCTAAGTACATAATCAATGAGGTACATGGATGCTCTTACCTTTAAGACCATGATCAGTCTCACGACCTTTCAAATCACTCTTCTTAACCTAAACCTTCTTAGAAGTAGAAGTAAGTCTAGTTAATCGAGTCATCATCTCAGTTAAGTGGCTAACCGGATTGGCGAGGAAGTTAATCTTGCTTGAGATATCCTGACTTTTACTTCTAGTTGTGAGCTTATGACACATATGTCTCGTGTGTCCCAGTGCACCACAATGGTAACAAGTGGGAATAAACTTAGGTTCAAACCTACTCGGAGGTTGTTGCCGATTTATAGGACGATTGATCCTACGTTGTCTAGTAGGTCTCGATCCTAAGACATTATTGTCCTTGGGTTCAGGATTAGCAGTATTCCTAATCTTGTTGGTGGTTGGGACAAACGTGGTCTTGGAAGTACTAGGAGTGGTATTACCATTTTGAACGTATCCTAGACCGTGTCTATTTCCAACAGGCTTGTTAATCCGTAACAGATTATCGAGTTTCTGAGTACCACTTATAAAGGAATGAAGTTAGTATTAGATTTTTCTAGATCACTTGTTAAAGATTTAACTTTAACTTCTAGATTCTCATTTACCAGAATAAACTTAAACAATTTTTTTGGTAGAATCTTGAAGGTCACCTAAGAGTCTCTCTCTCTCTCAAGTTCATTAACCTTTTTTTACTACGGCTTTATTGACCTTCTTGATTTTAAGACTTTCCTCAAATAATTGTCGATAAAACTCTAAATATCGATTTCATCCTCAGAGTCATCCTCAGAATTCTCACTATGTTCATCATTCTCCACAGTTTCATTGTCCTTATCAGATTCAACTTTAGCTATAGACGTGAAAGCCATAAAATTTTGTTCATCATGATTGCAAGAGGTATCACTTTGAACATTCGAATCTGATTTATCATCACTTAAAGTCACTGCTAATTCCTTACCCCTTCCTTTATTCAAATTTCTTTTCAAATTAGGACATTCATTCCTATAGTGACCAAAACCCTAACACTCATGACATCTAACAGATTGAGTTTTCTTACTAGAAGACCTAAGATTATTCTTCTCACGCTTATCTTTCGAAAATTTACTAGGAACATCGTTTTTCCTATCGTGAGGTTTTCTCTTATTACTCATCACATTCTAGAATTTTTTTCACGAAATATGCTATTTCGTCAATCCTAATGGTCTCAATATCAGTAGAATCATTCTCTTCTTCCCTAATGGTGTTCATGGTTATAGATTTAACCTTCTTTGGTTGAGAAATGACGAGTTCATAAGTTTGGAGAGATCCCACGAGTTCCTCTATCTTAACTTCATTTAAATCCTTACTTTTTTCAATAATAGTGATCTTAGATCTAAACCTTTTAGGTAGGGATCTAAGGACTTTTCGAACTATCTTAGACTTGGGGATCTTCTCACCTAGGTTGAAACTCGAGTTTACTATATCATTAAGCTTCACATAGAATTCATCGAATGATTCATCGTACTCCATTTTGATTTCTTCAAACCTAGAGGTTAACATTTGTAGTTTCGAGTTCTTAACAGTTTTGGTACCCTCATGTATGGTATCTAAGATATTCCAAACTTCTCTAGCAGTTTCACACATTGACACTCTCCTAAACTCTTCTGCAGACACAACCATAAATAGAGCATACAACCCTTTACTATTCCAGTTACAATCAGCAACTTGATCTTTAGTCTAAAGAGAAATATCAATGGGTGTAACAACACCAGCAATAGTGGATGAAGGTGCAGTCCAACCGTTTAGTACACTGATCCAAATATGCTCATCCAACGCTTTAAGGAATGCTCTCATTCGAATTCTCCAGTAAACAAAGCTGCTTCCGTCGAAAAATGGAGGCATGGATAGAGATGGACTCATCTAAATTAGTTTATGGGTCAGGAATCAAAATGTGGCTCTGATACCAATTGAAATTACGAGGTTCGACCCAAACTACACCTAGATGGGAAGGTGAATAGGTGTTAATGAGGAATTAAAACTTAATAACGAACTAGCAATAAGTCACTATTAATTATCTATGGATGGTTAATCAATCAATCCAATTATCCTAAATTGAATGTCGGCGTTATATTGAAAACAATAAATAACAAGTAGATTGATCATCTCTAGATGGTTAATCAATCAAGTTAATTTTCCTAAGTTGAATTCCTGCAGTTATATGAAAGCAATAAATAAACACCATGAATGATCACGAGAAACCCCAACTGGGTAAAAACTCTGGGTACTTTGCTAGTCAACAATTCACTATAAACGAATTAGAATTTACAGTCCGCCAAACTTGACTACCACTAGTACATTCTGACCTTCTAACTGCAATTCCCACAACTCTCCTGGATTGTGTGCTCCTTCACCAACTCTCAACTTTATGAATTCGTCTATTTTATTTGGATCAATGAAGAACTCCGCGTTCTTCAACAATTGGAACCCTAGTCACCGTCCTTTGATTTTCAACACTCTGATAGATGTGTAGGAAGTAGCAATTTGGTATTTGGATTGTAGGTTTGATGTTTTCAATGCCTTGGACACAACAAACAATGAAGGTTGAAAGCTATAAAAGGAGAGAATATGAAGCAATCAATGTTTTATCAATGTCCAACCTTGAGAAAGACGTTCAAAGGCTAACTGGTATTTATACTGTATGTTTAGGAATGAATGGGTCTGATAAAAAGCCTTAAAAATGGGAATTAAAATTCTCCGGATAACCCTGTCGCTCGAGCAAAAGTTGAGCGACAGGCGAGCGACGGTGTGTCGCTCGAGCGATGGCCAGACGATAGGCTAGCCACAATATTTCTGTTGCTACCGTTCGAGCAAAGTCATTGCGACAGTCTAGCGAAATTGCGGTGCTGTTTTATCCTTCTTTCCATTCTCGAACCCTAAACCTAATACAATTCAATTTATAATATTTGCAACTTACTCATTGACTTTTAAAACACATTACATCCAGTCACAAATTTGCCAATTAATTACAACAAAAATCTAACAGAGAGAATATGTGATTGTAAATGAGTTTGTTAAAAAATGGATTTTAAAGAATATGTATTTAAACATTGGCTAAATTAGCATTGAATAATTTTGTTAGGTTAAAGTTTAACACGTGCGATTCATAATTTGTATAAGTTATATGAAGATAAGCTATTATAATATTTTGCGTAATGAATGAAATGGATAATTAGACGTTTTTTTTTTACTTTTACTTATTTCTTTAGTATACCTCAATTTTTAAAGAAATTCTTCTTTCAAACGCTATGATTGAGACGAAGAAGATTAAAATCATAATGTCGATTACTCGACTGAATGATATGAGCAATCTACAGTAACAACAGTGGGGGATGAACCTAGTCTTGTGAAATGAATTTTGATAGCTTTATTATGGATAATCTCTAAATAATACATTTTGATGATGTAATTGTTGGAATTTTTTTGATGTAACTGACAATTCATTTTACTTGTTGGGTCGGATCTAGTACGACGAAATTTATCATAATTTGTCACTGATGATGTTGGGTTAGTCCATCTGAACCAATGAAAAAACTCACCAAAATTTTTAAGAAAAAGATTAAAAGACGAAGTATATTGTTGGAACCAATGGCTACAAGAAGTAAAGCACACGTGAAACCCTAGTCTACTTTATTCACGTGCCCATTATTGAGTCTTGTTCACGGGTCATGTTACGACAATAGAAAATCTTAATTATTAACTTGGTTTGATCAAAAGTAATATGAATTTCTTGCATCCATTGCTTAGGTGGGCCTCTTACATTCAATTTGGTGGAGTTCTTACACTTATAGGATCGGTTACAACTATAAGCGATATAGGTTGTTGTCTAAAGCTTTGCATAGGTGATGGCTCTCCATGATATATATAGTTTGCATATATGTTCCACTAATCTCAAGGTCGACCCGATTCATACCTACCATATTAGCCATATCTCCCAATGTAAACACGAATTCATACAATGTGCAATGATCGAAAGAAAGTATAATAAGTGGTTATTTTTATGAAATTTAAGTTTACTATAATTAAAACCATATCCATAGATTGATTTCATAATCGATATGGAAATCCAAATATTGTGCTAGTAGAAACTTGTGATCTTTCATTGTTAAAAATCGTAACTTTTGAAAAGGAGGATGTTCTTGTACTAGTTTTGAAGTAGAAGTTGAAGAGCGAAAAATGCTAGTTTCCCGGAGAAGAAAATCACTGCAGAAATTGAGAGCATCATTCCATTGAAGTTAACATGGAATTGCTCAAATCACCAAGTTAAAAAAAAAAAAAAGAACTCCTAAAATGATGACAAGTAGTCTGTATATGTCAAGATTAAAGAGTAACATATATGACCAATTTTCTTCAAGGTAATGAGTAGCTCTTTGTGCACTTTGTTGAGCAGGATCCCACACAGTTATCAACCTTTTCTCCATCTGAAAACACGAAAACAACATCAGATGTGTGTATTTAATTTGTATAGTTAGATATGTGAGCCCATATTTGCTCTGTCCTCGTAAGGTTGTCTCCTCAGCTGTCTCACCGCTAGAATTTCTATACCTCAAATTTGTAGTGAGGCATCCAAATTCTAGTGGGATAACAAATAAGGGGATAGCCTTGACGGAACCGTAAATACAGTACCTCTAGATAGTCGACTGGGGAGGGAGGGAGGGAGACAGAGAGAGAGAGAGAGAGAGAGAGAGAGAGAAGCTTACTTGGCTTTCGTTTACTACTAATAGTGGAGCACAAGGAGAAGGCACAGCCAAGTTTGCAAAATCCAAGATTATCCTCATCTTCATGAACACCTTGAGGGGTGTCTGAGAATATGCATTGTTTCAAGCAGTGTGTAGTGCAGGTACACAGGGTTTCAGAAGGTTCAATCATACAAAATATAAAGCATTTGGTGTAGCAATCTTTGAAAGAGGCATAAGATTGCCCAGTTAGCATTCCCAAAGCTAAAACCAACACAACTGCCCTTAGAATGCTCACCTCCATCATTAACTCTATTTTCTCTTATCCAGGTGGAATTGCCCTATGAAAGAACCTGTATTATGGCTTCATTCTTTTATAGTATGTAAATATATTCTTATATGACTAAGCAATGGTCGGTCCCTGACTTTTTAATGGTCAAGTGGATCGATATCACCAACTTGCCATGTTATTTCTTTATTAACAGTACAACGGAGTAAAACTGGTGCTTGACATCAATTTAAGTGACACAAAAATTCTCGATCGTTGTTCAAGTAGTTGCGATATATTTAAATAATCAAAAAGTATATTGGTCGACAACACTGCCACCAGAGTTGGTAGTAAGTACCAATGGTGCTACGTAGGAGTCCATATATATACATATACCTCGACTATCTCCTCAAGTATTCTTCCATTAACATTGAGTCAATAGGACAATCAAGTTAGGTCAACATATCAAAATTTGCTGCAAATCCATTTTGTAAGAGTATTGAAGTCCCATAGGTGTCTCATGTGAATATAAAGATGGAAAATGACAAGTTAGTTAGAAAGGAAAAGAATAAAGACAATTATAGACAATTGATTTATTGTTAATTTGAATTTATTTGATGTAATCTAAAATCTCCAACCCCCAATTTTTGTTATCTATAGTTATGTGAACATGTGATGGTTTTTTTGTCGTTTCTATCCGTAAAACCACATTCTCGTGGGCATGATCGAAACCAAGCATTCACGTTCCTTGCAAACAATCATTTTGTCCCATCCTAAATGCATTCCACTCACGGGTTTGTGCGACAAACTAGTATTAATAAAAAATAAATAAAACCAACATCTTATTTAGTGCTAATCTTATATAAATATATGATTATATAATTAATTTTATATTTAGTGTTGGATGAGATATGAAGGATTTGAACGATGACTTTAAAACCAAAAATCAGCTTATCAATCCTTACCAAATAAATTGGACCGAATAACGGTAAGAATATGTGTAAAACTCCAAAGAAAAGAATGTAACATCAAACGAAGTGTATGCAAAGTCGAGTCAAGAGTTGGACTCTTTGTCCTTAAATCGAATTTGTCCTGCAACGGTGCCTAGGGATGATGACAATCGACTCCCGAGATACAACAGCAAATTTCTTGTGGTAGTAGCATTTTAAACGCAAGAACAACGAACCAGAAATTAGTTTTTGTACTCCTTAACATAAAAAATGAAAAAAAAAATAAATAGCTTTTATGTGGAATTTCAGCTAGGAAAAAGGATGAATTTAATGACTATGATTTCATATCATTGGGATACACAAATGGACGTCCCAAGGCTCTAATTTAAAAGGTTGAACCCCAACCTTGAGGGCTCCCACCGACCTTGCCCTGGATCATCGTGGAGGAGGTAAATCGCAGGATGTGCTCCCAGGAGCCAGGGTGAAGAGCTTATGGATAGGCATGGGCTGTTAACCCTATGGTAACTCCCGCTTGCAACAAGGCTCTAATTTATAGAGAATGAAAGGTTGTGAGTGAAGTGCCGCGCCCCAAACTCATCAANGCTCGCCTGTCTTTCGAGCTCTAGGCGAGTGAAGGAGTCGGTCAAATTTCCAGTCAGTTCCTTCTCTTTCTTCCAACTTTAGACCATAATCTCTCATTCACCCAAAATTGATTTGGAGATTCTAAATATACCATGACGATCTACTCGATGAGTAGAACAAGTTAGTTTATTTATTTCCATAATTTGAATATAGGATCATGTTCGAATATTTCGTCGAAGTTGACACGTAAATCACTTTTTTCATGATTTTATACTTAACCAATTCCAACAATCTCCCACATGAATGAAAATTCCATGATATGCAATCCAAAATACAAATGACTCTAACAAATGAGTACATATGACAAATTATAGCATCATGATAGGTGGCTTGTGACTTTGAACATTCCTTAGTTGAATACAATTGAATTTACTAAGCTAATTGGTAAACGTGATGTTTTGAACCATTCAGCCGTTTGTGTAAATCAAAAAATCTATACCAACACCATAACTCATCAACCATTTTGGTTCTCATGGTTGTATTCATTTTGTCCATGAGCAACTCTTGGTTTCATAATTGTGTTAAGAGAATTTAATCCTCAAATTCTTATATAAACGGCCTCACTTCACACTTATATAGGTGATCTCCTATATTTCTTGTCTACTTCTAGATATAAGAATCATTAAAAGTATACACTTATCCTTGAACTTTTTTTTTTTTAACTCCAGCACTTTAGGTTTGTAGGAATGGTAGTAAGTGCTTTATATTGAGTCTTTCAAAACTTAGTTGTCCCATTTGTTGACCTATGATTTAATATAACTCAATTTGTCTTGGTTATAATAAACAAGATACTTATATTTCTAACAAGTCTTGTTTCTTGTGCTTTTTATATATAAATCTTCTTAAACATTCAAAGGCTCAAATAGTCACCATTGGAGAACAAGAAATCAAAAGAGACTCGAAGAGAACAAGAACTTTGAAGATCGGAGTTTAGAAGTTCTTTATTGAAATTTCAATTTATATGTAAAGGTATCAACTCATCAATCTTTAACAAATGCATAAAGCTCAAATTATTTTCATAATTTATCACTTGCATAAAATTGTTTTTGATTAATAATATGAAATAGATTTTGGAAAAATGGATATTTTGATATAAAAATTAATTTCCAAAATTCTCATACTTCGGTCGACCGAAGTATACATTGGTCAACCGAAATTCTGTTCGACCGAAATGATAGAATTAATTAGTCGAAATTCCAATGGTTTAAAATATACAACAGCTATATTCACCATTTCGATCGATCGAAATGCCCGATATGCTCAACCGAAAGTTGCTGATTTTCAACATCTTGATTTATAAATATCTCTCTCTTTTGGATTCAATTTCAACCACTTACAAGAGCAATTAAGAGAGTATATTTATTAAAAATAATTGAACTTACCTAATTTTATATTATATTTCATTTATTACAAAGAATATCTTAATTGATCAAACTAGTTTCATCCATTTCATCAAGAATTCTATTTTGTAAGGAAACTTCTCAATCTCATCTATTTTTAATTTTTGATAAAGGTTTTCTTTGCCAACACTTATATTGAAGTGTAAATCTCTCATCATACTTAACTTGTATTATTTGTTAAGAGAGATCATAGGTTGAAAAATTTGATACAAAGATACAAACTATTTCATTATCCATTATTCA
>CAIGRF010072795.1:79489-93605 GCA_903798235.1 Fraxinus ornus | reverse complement strand
GATTCCTTTTCTTCCATTTCTCTTGATGCTGTGAAGGAAGGTACTTCGTATTCTTTGTATGCAAGGTACAATGTTGTCTCTTTCATGTGTTTCTATTTGAAATAAATAGGCTCTTTCTTTCTGTATTTCCTTTTTGTTTGGCCAATATGCCTTTTCATTATTGGGAAGAAGAAAGATCTATAAAATATCATTTTCTTATTCAACTGTAATTTAATCAACTTTACTATTTTATAAATATAATTTAATGGATTAATAGCAAAAAAACCCCGAGAAACGTTTCCCTTTGCGATATATAGGATCTATTGGAAATCGTAAGAAACTCCTCTGTTTGAACCATTTTGTGTGAAAAACTCCCTTGCTGTCAAGATCGGTCAAACAGTAAAAAATGCCAAAATTAAAAATAAATAATTGTAAATTCAGCACCCAATCTTTTTAATTTTTTACAAATTGTACCCAAATTTTTTATATATACTATCTACAATCCCAAACCTTTAAAACTTTATTTTCTTCCTCACCTCACTTCATCTTCTTCCCCACCTTCAACCATACCCAAATAAGCCAAAATCAAAACCCAGAAAATCCAATTAAATTCAGAATTCTGGGATACTCCTCAAGCAACGATGGTGAAGGGCATAAACATACACTTCTAAGTTGGATAGAAATTAAAGCAAGCTTGAGAAACGCCACCTAGAGTCGCGTAGAACTTCTAAATTGGTGAATTGTAAAGTCTCGGACTGTTATTGCAAGCAAGTTTCTTCTGCGCTTCATTATTTTATCGCTAAGTTTCCGTTTTACATTAAACATTTAGTACACGAATTGCAGTATAGATTTACCATTACAAATGTTGCAAGGTTCCAAGAAAATAAAACCCAATTCACACACAAAAAACAATCAGAATTCAGGGCACTAGGTGTAGAATATAAAGTTGTTCAATTATTGGACGTCGTTTTCAATTGCCTGTGGATTTTGACCACCAGTTGGGTACAATTTGTAAAAAAAAAATAAAAAGTTTGAATAATGAAATTACAATTATTCATTTTTAATTTTGACATTTTTTACTGTTTTAACGGCAAATTTGACAGATTTTGAACGTAGGGGGTTTTTTGCACAAAAGGTTTTAAACAAGGGAATTTTCTGCGATTTCCAATAGATAGGGGGTATATCGCAAATGGAAACGTTTCTAGGGGGTTTTCTGCTATTAATCCATAATTTAATTATAGATGATCACAGATTCTACTTCTTTATAAGGGTATACTCTATGCATGCTAATTCTTAGAACCATCCAATTCTGCATTTTAGCATTATTGTGATCTATTCTCAGTGACTCATGCTCTTTTTTTCCCAATCTCGGACAGGATTGAACATATTGGACCCCTGGAAATTCAAGGAAAGTATGGTAGTTTGCAGAGAAAGCAAGTAACTCTTGTTGATAACGATGGTACCAGGTTAAAATTTCTACTCTGGGGAGAGCAAACTCTGCTTGCCAATCTTTTCAGGTAGGCTAGTTTACACGGTTAGTGCCTTATCATTTTTTTTTAAAAGTCATTCATTGATGGATTGCAATTGTTTTTCTTCAGTGTGGGAAGCATGCTTGCCCTGGATAGACCATATATAGCAAGTCCTGTTGATAGTTATCTAGAAACGTTCAACGAAATTTGCTTTGAATATGGTAGTGCAACCCAGTTATATTTGGTGCCTCGCATTCTGCACGAGGAACAAGTAAGTGATAAATCATTGGTTGTCTTCATGTTTATAGATTAAATTTTTAAGTGCGTTAACAAAGCAAGTTAGCTCTTTGGTTTCTCAGGTATGTGTAGCTTTGACTCAGAACCACTGCCAAGGATCAAGGCTGTTAAGTGATCAAAGTCAGGGACCTATAGTTTCCCAAGTAACCTTGCCTTGCGATTATCAAGGCTCAATTGACTTCAGTAATTATCCTTTTCGAGTAAGTATGCTCAATCTAAAGAATTTTATAATTAGGCCCTGTTCGATAGCCCTTTCTTTTCCATGGAAGATGGAAAGTAAATTCCATTTCCACCTTTTTGCATGTTTGATTGATTAAATTTTCCTTGGAATTGGTTTTCCACATTTTTTTGGTTTTTGAGGAAAAGCTTTTTCCACGGGTGGGAAAAGCTTTTCTAGGCAACCTTTTTTTTTAATTTTTGACAATGGAAATAAATTATATCCCCCAATTGTAACAAATTATATCCCTTTAATAGACAATTTTCATGAAAAACAAAGCCAAACGAATATCAAAAGATCCAAAATTTCAACATTTTCCAGACGGAAAATTATACCAATCAAACACAATTAATTGACAATTCCTAGTAAAACAAGTTCTAGCCAATTCAATTTCCTGAAATTCATTTTCTTTCCAACCAATTCCATTTTTGCAATCAAACGGACCCTTAGTTCTTCATTCTTTCTATCACTAAGAGGAATATAATATAAAACATCTGCAGATTCGGTTGTATTTGTAAGAAAATATCATGCACACAATTCGGTTAGCCCTGTGCCTTTAGCCTGACAAATGAAAGTTTGATAACTGTGTTCTCATTAGCATTCCATCAAAATTTTAAAATCACGAGTACATGATGTAATCTTTAGTAGCATGCTTCTTTATGTAATAGTTCCATCTGGTCATCACTTTGAAAATTTTCAATTCTAAACAGGTTAATGTAATTTATTTTAGATTTGCAGCTCGGCCAATTTGCTCATACCTCTTAGGTAAAAATTATGAAAGAGATAATTTTGTGGTTATAAATATATTTTGACTAGAAAGTTAATCTGTGTTCGAAGTCTATCATTGTTACGAAATCTCTTTGCATCTAGACAAATGTAGACAATAATTGAAATTGTATTTTAGTTCTAAGATTTTTTCTTAACCTCTTACATTTTTGAAGTGTTCCAGTCATTTGTAGTCGATCTGCGTGACAAGATGACTAGCATCAGCCTCTATGGTATTGTTACAGACATCAAATGTACTTCAGAGGCCTCAGTTAGTCTGCAGATTGAGGATACAACTGGAGCAATCTGGGCAAAGCTACACTTTGTTAATTCTTGGTAACATTTTTGTAATGTTCCTCTGTAAATATATACATTCATTTCTATAACAAGCCAAGTGAAATGTCCTGATTCGTTTATTTCTCAAATTTATACTTTTCAGGTCACTGGGAAGATTAGGAATGGGCCACACAGTTTTTGTACGTGGTTTAAAATCTTCTGTGACACCAAAAAAGGGGTAAGTCATAAAAATCAATGTTATTGAGTAATGAGAGAAATTAACGTTCTCTGAATTTTAATTCTTGTTTTCTGGTGCTTCATATGCCTTTTTTTTCCTCTTTATCCATAAATTGGAGTACATATGATTTGATTATTTCTTGACAGCCTCGAATTATCATGGTTTGAGAATGAAAGTGGAGCTTCATTCGTCAATACAAGTTGCTTGCCAGCATTGCTAAATTCATCTTGTCTCCACAAATTATCTCACCTTTCTAATCTCTCCGTCCAGAAGAGCGGTACTCATGTATGTAATCTTGGTTTTGTATTTTGCAATTGTCAATTGCCCACAAGCTCATCTACTAATCTTTTTACTCTGTTTCCCATTTAGTATTCCTCTCTGTTCCCTCATGAAGTTGTGCAGGGAGATTTTTTGTGTGTTTTTGGTTGAGAAATGTTTTACAAACTTAGAGATTTTTGTTCACAAGAGCAATAACGTCTCAATAGAACAAATCAGAAGAGAGACGGGTAAACCAAATCTAATATGGTCTATTCTAGTCGTTAAAGATTTAGTTGCCTTAAAGATAGTTTGTACCTATTCTCACTGATTTCTTCACCTCCCCCCCACCACCATTATTTGTCTCTTTGGGACATCCAGCATGGTTTTCTAATATGGTGTCTCCTCTTTGAATTCAGGTATGTCGAGTATGGTTGGATCAAATTGAACATTGCCATGTTAATACAAGATTTTCGCATATCCTCTGCGGTCATTTTGTTGACAAGACTCGTGATGGCGATTTTAAATGCAAATTTTGTCACAGCATTTGCAATGCTGAAGTTGTTCGTACCTTCCATGTAAAGATAACACTTGCAGATGAGACTGGAAAAGTTTTTGCTTGGTGTACTGGTCAGACTGCTGCCGAGTTGCTGCAAATATCCACAGATGAGTTTTATGAACTGCCTGAGGTAATGCCAAAAAAAATAAATAACCTCCTTTGTGAAAGCATGTTGTCTTAGATTTAAAGTAACTCTTTTTTGGACGTTATCGAGTTACTTATCATGAAAATTACTACTTTACATTGTTTACTCATGCTGAAGGTATCTTAGAGCTAAATTTTTTTTACTGCTGAGTGCTCATAGTCAGCTTTCTAACATATAAAGGCGAATAGAAAAAATAGTAACAAGCACACAAAAAGTGAGAAACAGTGAACGAAGTAATTGATTGTGCGACGACAAAGCTCGGCTTTATGAAATTTTGCATTTTGGAGATTCATCTGGGAATTAATTGTGCCAATATTTACACTTGGGTTTTTTTGTTTTCAGGAGGAACAAATCATGTATCCATCTTCACTTGAGCTTGAAAAGTTTATAGTGGCAATAGTGAACTGTGGGAGGCAGGATGATATGGTTAACTGGGAAGTCACTCGTGCAATGAAGTGTGAATAAGGTTGCTGTTGGATAAATGACTTTGGGTTTTGGTTAGTCTTTCTTTCGAATTACTCCACGCTCCACTTTATGCTTCGTATGTTTGGCAAGGTTAACTGGACGATGCCAAATATAATTAAACTATATTAAATAGAAAAAAAGTTAAATTTTTTGTTTAAATGTGCCAAACATGCGAGAGTCAACTCTATAAATTATTGTCTCACTTCCTTCTAGTTATACCATGTCATGATTTTGGTATATTCTATTTTGAATGTATTTTCGGATTTTATTGTTGTTGCAAATATGAACAATCTTTGTTTCTTTAGTTACTAAATTGATCCATGGCTTGTCGTATCACATGCTCCAATTTATGACTGGCTTAAGAGAAATTTTTTTAGAGACAATGTATATTATATAGCAAAAATGCTCAATTGTCAGAACTATTCCTTTGTTAGAAGTTTCACAGATTCTCACTTGTGTGGGCTCACGAAAATAAAAAATGAAAAAATAACCCACCCACCCCCCTATGGTCCAAGTGTCTGGCAGGCTTCTGACAAATAAATAGTTCTGTAACTGTAGCATTATTCATTATATGGATATTTCTTACCCTGTTTTAAAACTATTACTAACCTTCCTTATCTGATCACATTTTAAGAGTATTAGTGATTTAAGTGTCTGTATGACGGCACTATTTTTTGTGAAACAAGGTTTTTTAAAGCAACAAATGCATTAAAAATTGTGTGCATCTGAAAAGTAATTGACAGAATTGAGTTTGTCATGAAAAATTTACTTAATTGCCCTTCAATCTTTTTCCAATTTCATTTGGTAAGTAGATATTTATTTAAGGGCAAATTTGAAAAGATACATATTATGAAATTATTAAACAATTGTTTCTCAACACATGAATACATCATGATGTAGATATAGGTCCTATTATACTATTGCGAAAAATAAATTGGGTGAATTTAAGTATGTCAAACCGATGCTATGTATAATTGTCAACGTTTAAATTGTCATTGATAATAATTTCATGGATTATGATTGGTGTACATGAGGGACACCATAATGGTGTTCATAATAGACACATGAATTTTTACCGTTGCTTAGGAGTATCGGTCGTAATAAGTTAAAATAATGTGAAACAAACAGGTTGTTGCAAGTTATACTAAGTATTCCTAAAGGTGAATACAATACTTAGATATAGGGGAAGTTGGTACTAATTTTAAAATATGAATGTGTCTTTGATATTGCCGAAAATGTAAAGGGATCTCTAATATTTTCTCAAAAACATATATGAATTTTCCTAAAATGAAAACGATAATCAATTCTGAAATGAAATCATATATGAATTTTCCTCTTCACTAGTTCAAAACAAACCTGAATTAGAATGCACCTGATACAATTGTGGGTTAGCATATCACGAAGATTGACAATTAGGGAAACAAATCATGATGAATTTTACACCGAAGGCGTTTGCCCAAAAGAATTCCACATCAGAACAAGGTTTTTTTTTTTCAGAACTGAGGTAACGTTTTCATTTTGTTTCAGAATGTGCTTGTGAACTTGGACCTATTTGAAAATGGTTTGAGGAAATTAGACACTTTATTGAATCCGATAAATCACGGGAAAAGAGAAACTATGAAGTATATTAGGGCTGGATACCAGTTTCAGTCAGTTCTCTTGTTGCCTTTAGACGCGTTTTGCTCTGACAGCATTTTGAGAACATCTATCAATGCTCGCAAACGATCCCACACGTTCAAGCCATATAAAGCTTCTACAAGCGACTCCTGAAACTTGAACCCATTCTCTGAAATAGGATACTGCATTTGCCCGAGAGGGAATGATGGATGTCAATTTTGAACAGAAGTATAACTGATTCAAAAAGCAAGCTTAAATTAACCTGGATAGGCTTCGGTATCTTGGTTTTGATGAAAGGCCACCATCTAAAAAGCGAGCTTAAATTAACCTGGATAGGCTTCGGTATCTTGGTTTTGATTAAAGGCCACCATCGTTCCTCCACTACAGATTTAACAAGGCAGCAAGCTCGCAACCCTTCTACACCAGCAAATCTTCCAAATCCACTCTCCTTTACACCTCCAAATGGAAGGGACTGAAAGATATGAGAAGTTAGAATGCTATGAAACATAAGAAAGTTTACGGGATTGCGTAAGAAACTTGCACAAGTAGTCATCCAGTATTTAAACCGGAAGACTAAGAAAATTTGAGGACATATAGAACATGCTTGGATAACTTAACCCTTTTTTTCATTTTTTAAAAGCTACTTATTTTTTTTGATAGGTAAAAACAAAGCTACTTATTTGAAAGTAACACTAGCCTTACTGTCAACCAGCAATTTGTTTTCAATAAAAAATTATTTATTTTAAGCTTAGCCAAACAAAGAAACCAAGCCTCGTTCCGTACCAAGAAACTAAGATTACCTGGCACATATAAGTCGATGCAAAATCATTGACTGCAGCAACTCCAGAGTGTATCAGCGAAGCTATCTGTTTGGCACGACGCTGGCTGCCAGAAAACACAGCACATCCAAGACCATACTTGGAATCATTTGCAAGTTCAACAACTTCTTCATCGGAACTAAATTTCATTATAGGCATAATTGGTCCAAATGCCTGTCTCAATTACAAAATACGACAAAAGAATAAACTTTCATTTCCAGGAGATCAAACACAAGATGTTTAGAAAGTACAAGTGTATACCTCTTCCTGCATCAGTATCATAGTATGGTTCATATTTATAATCACAGTAGGAGGGAAGTATTGATCCACGGCACCTTCACCAATATTTCCAACACTCCCTCGACCAGCAATTTCAGCTCCTTTGTCAAGGGCATCATTTACCAGACTCTGAAGCTTTTCAGAATGCTCCTGCATGCAGATGGCTCCCATATCATATTTTCCAAGTAGTGGAGGACCCTGCACAAGACAATCTATTAGAAGAATATCTATTCAAGAAAACATAGTGAGTTATTTTAATTACAAACTTTGAGTTCATAACTTAACAGTCCAGAACGTGTACATTAGTTTCTATGTAAAACATAATACTAATGTTAAACGACATAAACAAAGGGAATACTCTTTGCCCCATATGAGGTGTATCTAAGCGTTCTGAGCTTTTCTGATTCCAGCATTGGAGATAAACATTTGAACAATACATCAATTTAGAAGTCAAATAGATGTTAAATTCAAAATTCATGCAAACCATCAAAATAATACCGCTACACGGATAAGAAAAATTTCAAAAAGCAAAATGAAAAATTTATTGCAGGAAATGCTAGAGTTATGACAATCTCATACTCACGGCAGTTACAGATTTCACAATTTTGACAACTTCAGCAACAAATGCTGAATGAACGTCTTTATGAACATAAAATCTCTCAGCTCCAGCGCAATTCTGTCCACTTGATTGAAGAGCCCCCCTGACAGCAATTTGTGCAACCTGTATAAGTTTAATGATTTATTAATGAGGCTTACACATGACAGGCACTGGTTCAAAGATGCCAAATGACTATTATGGTCATGCAAAGACCGTCATCTAAACCAAATAGACAACAGTGCTGAAAGGAGAGTTTCATACATGTGGTACATCCACATCTTCGCAGACAATAAATGCATCTTTTCCACCAAGCTCAAGCGTGACAGGTATTAATGTATCTGCGGCATTCCTCATTATCTGCAGCATCATAGAAAAGTAAAAATCTTTGGAGATTCATAGATAGTATAAATCACTGATTTAATTGCATGAAGTTTGCTAAAGGAATGAAGGCCACATCCATTTAGGTTGTTAGACTGCTTATTAGTAATTTCCTAGCCCAAGAGAGAATCTAACCATTCTACCCACACCAGGTGATCCAACAAATATGATTTTGTCTACTGATGACACCAGCGCTTCTCCAGTTTCAGCAAACCTGGCAAGAAAATTCAATATGTAAGATCAATCAATAGAAGTTCATGTACAGAAATTAATGAATGGATCCATACCCAGTTATTACTTCGACTAAATTTTCAGGAGCTCCTACAGCAGCAAGGGCAGCTTGGATTATACGCAGATAAAAACATCCTGACCAACTTGCATGTTCTGAAACCTGCAGCAGAAACCATACAAGATCTATCGTCACAAAGATACTTCAGCTTTCAATCCACGTCCATTAAATATTGCTTCCGTTTGCTCATTTGAAATTTGTTGTGTCTATTAATTCATATGAATGTTGTTTCAACGGAAAGGGACTAAACAATGTGAAATCAACTAATGCAGGTAATTAACTAAATGGTATTCATACCATTTAGAAAGCAGGATGGCAAGTAGTTCCAGATAACTAAAAAAAAAGTTTCTGAAAGCAAAGTATCTTCACAGGGAAGAAATAAGTGGGAAGATGAAGAAAGAAAGGAGAAAAAATGAGAGGAAACAACTATATGTGATTCGATATTCAACATCCCAACCTGAAATGTAGTAATATCCCGAGCAGAAACCTAGATAACGGTTAATTACCAAAGCGAAAATTCTTTGCCTATGACTTCCAAAAGGTGAATTCCCTGCATACGGGCGCATCTTAGTTTACTTGAACTATGCACCGTGTTATCCATCCATTGCTACGTTCCAGATTCCTACAAGATTCCTTTTTTTTTTTAGGGGACAGGTGAGGAGAGGGCGGTACCTATTCCCGTACCCTAAACCTTGGCTGTGGGAAACACAATCCCTTACCAACCAAGACAAATGAGAATTGGTAGATTCCTAGAAGATTTCAAACATGAAATGGTAGTTTGGAAAGAAAAATTGGCAATCTCAGAAAGATAGAATACCTTAATCACAATGCTGTTTCCTGAGAAAACTGCTGCCAACATTGGATTGAATATGTTGTGAAATGGATAGTTCCATGAAACAATAGCTCCAATAACACCAAGGGGATGAAATTCCACTTTGGCTGTCTTGTGAATCATCGATCTTCCACAGGATCTATGATCATAAGGTGATGGCTATCAATTTTCATTGGTTTTCTAGGCAAACATTCACTTGGAAAATGCAATCCAGGCAAATATGAAATTCATTCAGAAGTAAATAAGAATGCTAGGGGATTAGCAATTTATGGCTATATCTAGCCAACAATTAGAGACTAGAGAAAATAGAAGTGATATTATAGAGGAACTATATGCCAATGCAGCTGCTTCTGTTACAGCTGAAAGGAAAGAAGATTCGCCATTTGGTTTCCAGAGGCCTAAATAAAGAGAAATGCAAGTAGCTTATCGAAATTTTAGAAATACTAAAAGGGGATCTGGGATCAAGTCATGTAGCAGTACTAGCTGAAAGGGGATATAAAACCAAGAGAAGAGAATCTTGCACCAAATGTGTCAAATCAACCAAAGAAACAATCACAGGATTGTACAGTACCTACTAAATATCATAAGTTTGCTCAGTAGAAAAAGGTAAAAACATAGCTCGTAAATGCCTTAATTGAGTTTACATAACTTAATCAAAGGTATGGGTGTATTGATAAAGTTTTCCTCAGGAGAACGCGCATGTGATTAAGCAATTACCTGTACTCAGTCTTTAGCCACTTTTCTCCCTCGGACAGAAGCCAAGTGATCTTCTCACATGTTGTCATAATTTCCCCCAAAGAAGCGTCTACCATGGTCTTTCCAGTATCACGTGAAGAAATTCTAAATGAAGTGTCACATGAGTCAGCACTAAACTGAACCTCATATAGTAATTATCTCCACATATGAAATATTGAAACCTTAACAAACATGAAAGAAAATCTGTAAAAAGGAAGTGAAAAAAATACTGTAAATTTTGAGATATTTTCTATCCCCATCAGCATACAGGCATCAATAGTAACGATTGAGACAACCAAAATCTCCTTACATCACTTGAAAAAACAAATGATAACTTTGGACTGTGAATTACACAAATTAATGAAGATACATGAAACTTTTGTACCCTGTTGAAATAGCTACTTTGAATATCTCATAGGATTCTCAGTTGTACACATTGCTGATTAGACTAAAGATACATAAAAAACAAGAACCCTAAAACTTATGAGTGCTCAGGCATCATGAATTTTAATCATATGCATTCCTTAGCAGTTAGCATGAACGGTAACAGTGAGTTCTCTCATATTGAATAAATGAAGTCTTGTCTTACGAGAAAATGAACCTGTGTTTACATCGCATGCTCCACTCGAGAGTGGGATCTTATAATTCATTGAACATGCTGAATATTTTTCAGAAAACACTTTATTCCTCCTCTCTCTAGAAATGAGAGTTCATTGAAAGGTGTCAAAGACCCTGTCATATTCAAAATATCAAACAAAACAGAACAAATGGCCTTTAATTTATTCTTCAGACATTATTTATTTTCATCTATATCTATGAGCAATTAGGTGTCCTTACTCGCAAATAAGATCCTGATGTTCAATGATATACTTCAGAAGTATCCGCAAAAACTGACGCCTTTGCTTGAAGCTACTTTGTGCCCATGTCTTTTGAGCTTTCCTTGCCTGTGCCACACGCTCCTTAACCTAAGCAATTTGTTTAGACGTCAGTTTTAGTCAGTAATAGCATAAACTTTCTAGCACGCTTTTGAGCAGGTGCCTACCTCTTTCTAACTTTAATAGGGTTTGTATACAAATGGGACTTAGTAACTCCAAGATTACACTTTTAAAATAGAAAGCTTAACAAAAGTACTTGTGCTGAATTTTGAAAAATTGAATGCAGATTCTAGATGACGAACTGCTTCATGTTACTCAAATTCTAATTTTAATCTATCCAATTCCACAAGAAATTTAGGAGTAATTGTCATTAAACTAAAGAAGAATTTCTGTCCTTATGTGCATTAATGAAGATGATACACCGAAAGTCTAATTAACTCTTGCATCCTGAAAACAAGGTACCTTCTTACCTAGAATTGAATGATTCCACGTACATAGAATGTATCAGTTAAAGGAAGGGAGGAGAGAAAAAATATAGAGAAGGGGCCAATATATTAAAATCCAGCAATATTAAACCTCATCAGGTTTCAGTGCAGGGAAGTAGCCCAGGTACTTCATTGTTGCAGGCTCATAACACTGGACTTTATCTGTTTGTCTTCTTGAAGGTATCTGCATGGAAATCCAGTTTCACTTTTAGAATTCAGATACTAACTATACCGTCTACCACAGAAGTACTCTAAATCTAACAATGGAAAACATTTCCTTACATAACATACAGACACAACACCAGTGTCAAATTATGACAATTCCAAAAGATGTAAATCTGTAGCAACCATATGTCATGAGCACTTGAGCAGATCAGCAGAGCATTGAGGAAATGAAAATGTGCTCAACTAATTCAGTAGGTGAATAAACTGTTCTCCAGTTTTCATTTTGAGCTCTCATTGTCATGTAAGAGACAAGAAGTAAAAATAGAAACTCATAGTCACAATAGCTTATTGTTTGCTGTATAAACAGCCCACACCAGATAGTTTATACCGTTTTTAATAAAATCAGACTTAAGTATTGAGCAGCTCCACTCTCCTACAACGGAAAAAGAATAATGTATATACAACCTAAAAGCATACAACAAGTGTTTTTTTTTCCTTTTTGTACTATCAAGAAAGGAAGTTCATGTTTAGCAAAGCTTAAACTTACAAGTAAATTACTTAAAAAATAATTTTTTCTTCTGAGTATGTATGACTAGGTTGAAGTAGAAAATAAGTTATTTAAATTAACAGTAACACAGACCTTACTGTTAAAATAATTTTGCTATTATACTTAAAATTAAGAAAAGGTTTTACTCATAAGCACAACCAAACATGTTTGACACAAAATTCACTTAAAAGTAAGTTTAGACTACATTTAAGCTTAACCATACATGGTCGAATTCCCATGCATCACTAGTGAAATCAAAACTTTCTTTTAATTTTTTGGTTTTAGATAAGTCTGACAATATCAAAGCTAATGTTAGAGTTTGTTTAATGCCTTAATATTCATTCCACAACATAAAAATACAAAAAGGAAATAAGTAGTTTAAATAAAATTCATCTAACAGAAGCTAAAATTCACGTTATTGAAAGAAAATTACTGATTTTTAATAGGAAAATAAACAGCATTTCAAAAACTTACATAGATGAAGCTGTTTTCCATCGTTTGATTCCCATCATCCAACACTGTTATCGTCCAATTCGCAGCAAACTCAATCACAAATGCACATAAATTATATTTATGGTTAGTTACACTCACTTTTCTACCCATACAAATATAATGATTTTTTTTTTCTAAGTATAAAAGGCTACAGAAATACAACTTTTGTAACCATCCACGCTTTTTCAGCTTGAGCGCATCTCCTTACTACAACCTTCCTTTTAGACTATTGATGCACAACTCCGTTTCACCTATTTAATTCTTTCTAGTTCGAAACCATCCAATTCACATGAAACGCAATCACAAATGCACAAAAATTATGCTCATAGTTAGTAACGCACTCAATTTTATACGCATACAGATTCTAATTATTTATTCTAATGATTTAAAACATTACAGAAACATAAATTTAGTTCATCACTTGTTTCTGTCCTTTCCTAAACCTTTAGGTGCATTTTATTCGCAGTAGAGAGCAAACCGTCTTTGCGTGTATTCCTAGCATTCATATAGATACATTTTCCAATATTATACAAGCAAAATACATACAAAATTGAATAAATCAAAAACAACAACACAGACACAAAAAGAGATTAGAGTAGAACCATCAGAGGCATCAACGTCAATAGACGGCACGTTGGAAGGGATGAGCATAAGGAGGAATCTACAGATCGCATATGCAAATGCGAGCACCAGTAAAGGCCACCAAAACGCCATTCTATCTCAATCGATTAGATTCGCGAACTTCAGAATCAAACCCTAGATTATGATACAAAAATTTCTAATACAAGTTAATCAAATCGAATCGAGGCGCATTCTACGAGCTAAGAAATATTCTCAGCTTCATAGTTCAATGCTCAGTTTTCTATACTGTAATATAAAAAGCATAACTCCTCCTGTGAGTTTTATCAATCACCCTGTATTTTGTTTTACATAATTTTTTACGTCGTGCCACTGGTTGGCACAAGATTGAAATTTTTTAAAAAACATCACACTTTTTTCTCCAAAACTTTTTCAATTTGTACACAATATACACCAAAAATATAATCCATAAAACGTACACTTGACATAATTCTAGTTGTGTTCCAAAAGGGACGTCTAGACGTTCTAGTTCTATTCTATATATAATTTTAGGGGTTTTTGTTATAAAAAAATAAATAAAAAAATAAAAATAGAAATAGAAAGCCAACAATAAAGGTAATTTTAGAATAATCTAATAAAGCCAATTGAAAATTCATTAAATATTTTATGTTGCTATCTCTAAACTTATTTTTAATACTATTGATTGGAAATCAAAGTAATATTATCATAACATAAAATATGCCAAAAAAAAAAAAAAAAAAA
>CAIGRF010072795.1:66309-76556 GCA_903798235.1 Fraxinus ornus | reverse complement strand
TCTCTAAAAGTCACGATATATTCAATTAAAACTTTTTAAAAGTATTGAAGTATTCAAATTTTTATGATTTTTAGAGAATTTTATAAAAATTTCCACGGTACTAACTATAAGCAGAATAATATCTTTTAGCTACATTTTATTTAATTATGATTTAATAAAATATAAACTACATTATAAAATTTAATTACCTGTAAACAAAGTCATTCTCAATTATCAATTAATGCCTCGTAAAGTTGAATAAAGCTTCTTGTACATTAATTGGAACACTCCATGTATTTTCAAATGCAAATGGGCGAAAAAGTGTATTTTATTTTAAAATTATCCACTCATGCCACAACACGTGACACAATGTAAAACTTGATGTCAAATGAAGTGTACATGTAGCATGATTGTCGTAAGTTTTAGATGTGTATTTATATTTGCACTGTCAAACTAGGTGTGACTGGTTTGACAAATGAACACCAAGCTTTTGAAATAAGCAAGGGACACCTCCTAAAATAAGAAATTAAATCTAGAGGTTATCCTATTTTCACTCTTAACCAATTCTCCTTCAACCGATTTCCTATTTTTCCACCTAGCGTATCATTCTCAAACTCAAACGAGTTGTATGTTTTCCCGTGTTTGCAAAATCAAGATGGAATCTCAAGACCGCTATAGACTGCTATTCATCGTCTTGTCCGTTGTCTTATTCTTGCATGTAGTCCCACACACACATGCATACCGCAGTACAATCGACGTGACATTGTCCCCGAATATGGCCCCAAACTTGCAACCCGCGTCCTCTTTGGGCCCCGCGCCGGATATGGTCCCAAATTTGCAGCCCGCGTCCTCTTCAGGCCCCGCATCGGATATGGTCCCAAACTTGCAACCCGCATCCTCTCCGGGCCCCGCATCTGTATCTGTTCCAATCGCGAGCTCTCCAAACTTGCAACCCGCGTCCTCTCCAGGCCCTGCATCGATTCCAACCGCAAACTCTCCAAACTTGCAACACGTGTCATCACCAGGCCCCGCGTCGATCCCAACCGCAAACTTTCCTTTGAATTACGTCTCGTTTCCTCCGTTGGGATCCAATGCCCCGTCTCAGTCAATTTTACCGAGCGAGCTTGAGGCGTCAACGCCTGATGCTTCAACAAGCTTCATACCGAAAAATGTCGATCCTAAAGTCATGAAAATTTGTGATTCAACTGACCACCCTTCTCTTTGTCTTGGCACTGTTGTGCCCCTCTTAGATGACAGAACTGATTCATTTTCCGTGCTTGAAGTGTCAGTTAAAGCTTGCTCCGAGTTAACAAAGTTTGCATTGTCCATGGCGAAAAAAATTTCCGACATGCCTGGAGTTCCTCCCCAGGTAGCCTCTGTTATTCGCGATTGTAAAGACAGTTACGACGAAGCTATGTCCAATTTTGAGAAAGCAATGAACGCCTTGCCCGAACGTGATATAGGAACTCTTAGTACCATGCTCAGCGCGGTTATAACAGATATCGGAGACTGTGAAGATGAACTCTCCAGTACGGGATCGTCTTCTCCACTATCGGAATATGCCGAGAAGTTGACTAACATGACTAGCAATTGTCTAGCCATCGCTTCCCTCCTTCAAGATTGATCAATACACAAATCGACTTCATGTAAATTGCATAATGGTGTCTAAATTTGCAATTCTAGGATTTTTTGCATTGTTTAGTTCAAGATGTACATAATTTTGAGCTGTTTTCATTAGTGTGAGAACATCATCAAGAATCTTGTAGGAAATAAGAAGGAAGTACCGTCAAAATCCACAATTCATATTTTCGACCTAGATGACACCATTTTGGTGAAGTCATTTATATTTTTTATTTCTTCTGGAAACGAGTGAGTTAAAATCCCAATGATTTATTTCGGCATAGCTTTGTGTCAGGATAAAAAATAAAGAAAAAAAAATTATTTCATCGTCATTAGTCGTCTCCCTTTTACTCTCTCGACCCCTTCGACAAGCTACAAAAACTTCTATAGAAAATTTGGAAGTTGAACCTTGGCTTGGGATCAATCTGTGAAGCACAACAGTATTATTGAGCTATACCCGATATGGTTGTGAGACTCGACCGTTTCTCAGCAAGGCATGCTGGATTTGCAGAAATTAAGTGAGGACTATTGTTTTATATAACCAAGTTTTGTCAGTATAAAACTGGAGATAATTACATGGTTGTGGAAGTCTTTTGCTATCCTCTCAATGAAACTGTAATGGTTAAAAGTCTCGACAGTGATTGTTGGAGAAGAATTCGGGATTTCGAGGGTGGCATCCCACTGAAGGACGGGAAAATGTGTAGTTGGGAAGTTCCATGTTTTCCCACATCCCACTTATATGTCATCGACTGACATATAAGTTGATTCATAACCTTTCGAGTTTCGAGCACAATCAATATGTATTCAAACTCCAATATGATTTGAGTCTTTAGGTTTCCTAAATTGTGTAAAAAGAAGTGTTTTGAATCTTTACAATTTGACTCAAACCTATTCTACAAAAGTGTTTTCTAGATTTGGTTATTGTTTACGTTAGCGCTAAAAAGTAAAATGAAGTATATATTTATACTAGATGGCGATGACAATCGATGTCGATCAAGTTCAAATCAACTTACATTCTTCAACCTACATTATTTGGACCAGGTGCCAGGGACGGATCCAAGACCGGGCTACAAAATTTCAAACCGGGCTAATACGCGGAAAAAAAAAAATTTACACATGAAAATTGTTGTAAAAAAAAAAAAAGGAAAAAACCTTATAAAAAAAAATTTGGGCCTTTGGGGGGGAGGGGGGGGGGGCTACAGCCCAGCCCAGCCCCCCTATATCCGTCACTGCCAGGTGCATGCATACATGACAGGATACATATGTACTTTATGAAAACTATAAATTCAATCGAGTTTGTAAACTTACCTGAAAATTGATTATAATATCTATTACGCCTTGAAAAGTTAGTACTCATGAAGGGGCCCAATTAGCCCACGTAGCGAACAGCTCGGGGGGCCACGCCTCATACACTGGCATAGGGCAACCCAGCTACACGCAAGCGAACTGATTCAGGTGCGAACGACCCGCTTTCCCTTACATAGAACACCCGGACCGACCCCATCACACGTAGACTCCATTGCAAGAGCCGGACTAGGACGAGGCGGTGACGAGATCTTGAATAGATCTCGTGCCATGTGAGTGCGTGAGTTGACAAGACAACTCACTGCCACCGCTGTCGTGGCTGCCATCGTTATCCTATTTGGTCAAGTCTAAAGTACAAGCAAGTCTTTATTAGGGGTGGGCGTGGGTTGGGTTGGTTTTTCCCCCAACCCATACCCAACCCAACATGGTTGGTTTGGCATAAATTCAACCCAACCTAACCCATGTAAAGATTGAAACCCAACCCAACCAAATGTCGGTCGAGTTGGGTTGGGTTGATCAGGTTGGGAGTTGGGACGACCTATCAACAAATATTAAAGTTACCAAAGTACTAAATTTAAAGCAACATTAATATATTGCGTTAAAGAGAATGCCATGCAGTTCACTGGAATGTTCAAACTGGCCATAATATTGCTAGACCACAAGACTACTAAGGCATCAGCAATATGTATGGAAAACCTTAGTCGGCGAAATCTAAGTTCATAAACTGACACATAAAAAGAATGTGGAAATACAATAGAGATTCAACTAAAAGATCTCACTTTTATTCTGTTTTAGTTTGACAAAGTTTTTTAGTTTTTTAATTATTGGGTCGGGTTGGGTGATTTTTGTCGGACTGGATGTGTTAACCCACAACCCGACCCATCCCGACCAACTTAACCTTGCCAACCAACCCAACCCAAGAAAAAAATGGAAAAAACCGACACAACCCGATCGGGTTGGGTTGGGTTGGGCGGATTTTTGCCCACCCCTAATCTTTATAAATGCAAAAGTAGGCTTAGCATTTAAGACTATGAGTGATTGATGTATATGACAAGATGATGTAGTCGTTTGAATGATGTCACGTGCACTATCATCGAGTGGACTCTATTCATTTTGTTCAAGTATAAAAATTTACACTTAGTGTCATTCAAAGCCAAGGTAATGCAAGTTTAAACTCTAAAAACTATATTCTTGCCCCACATACATTTTATTTTTCCACCCCAAAGACGACCCCCATTTTTATATTGGAGGCGAGTGCGCGCAGCCTACTGCACCCTTCCTGGAGAAGACCATGTGTGAGTAACGATTTGTCCAAGTGTGCAAAAATCCAACTTGCGTGGACGTGAAAGACTTTGGAATCTGTTGGCCACATCGCTGATATCCTTTTTTGGGGTCAACAATATCTTTAGTTTTGTACTTCATACATACATTGTTTTTCATCCTACACTATTACTCTGTCGAAAAAAGAAAAAAATTCAACATATAGTGTCCATGTTTTGATATTAAAATGAAATACGATGCTGAATAATCTAGATTACAGAATTTTGCATTTGCTAAGCAATTTGAAGTACATATATCCCTTCCACTTTATATCTACCTTTATGCATATCCAACTCCTATTTACCGTGAACACGTCTACCCTTATGCATATTCAACTCCCATTTACCGTTGTTCACGACTCATCCATGAAGACAGTTCCATACCCGTTAGCTTTCATAAACTTCTTCAAAAGAAGAACAATTATGGAAACGGTAAGCCCAACAGCTGCATATGTGAAGAAGCGGTCAGCAGCCGGCTTGGAATGTCCGGCTTCTGGCTTATGCAACAGCTGCTGCTGCTCAGTTGCGTTCGCTACAGAAATAGGTTGTGATGTCTGAACAGCATTTCCATTTAAAGATGTTTCATTTAGTTCTTCAACGATACCATCATCTACTGCCGGATTTGGAAGAAATTCCTCAATGATCTCGGGAGAAACGTTTCGAGCACTCCCCTGACTTTCATGCTCTTTGTTATCATTTGGAACTTCAGAAGCCTTTGTAGTGTTTTCTTGAGGAAATGCAGGTACCCTGCTTACCATAGATTCGTGAATCTGTACAAACAAACGATTAGTATTGAGCTCACATATAATGTATAAAGTCAGGAGAAGTGGGACATGACAAACCTCGTCAATAAGCCTTTGGCGTTCAGAAGACCCAAACTTTGGGCCAGCTTCACGAGATTTAATTGCCAGAGACCGCCTTTCTTCCTTTGGATGGTCTAATGATCCCAGTGCACCATTTGGGCTGGTGGGCATAAACGCAATTAGTGCTACTAAAGCAGTCCGAACTGCCAAAATCATCATCCATATTGACAGGTGTCATAAATTTTTGTTTATCATATAGAAAATAAAAATAGGTGTACTCATGGGGCAATTATTGGTTGATAGCAAGATGATGGCAAAGAACATGCTTCTAGTACTTGATATTAAAACAGCCTGTGTCTTAATTTCTCTCCCTCCATTATTCTTGAAAAATTACAGAAAACATACCACTCTCTATTGAAATCAAGTAACTTTGCACGCTAAAGTTTTAAGCATGTAGAAACTGCAAAATAGTACCCAGTATTGTGAGAATCAACATACTCGTGAAAGGACTCTAAATATATTAGGTCAGATGACATGTTCGAGAGTGTTGATATGCAAGGAGGCACAATTACTCCAAAGTACACTCACCTGATATTGAATGCTCATTTATATTACAATTCTCTTAACATTTAGCCCCTGTTTGGTTTAGCTAAAAACTTTACCCTTGCTTGGGCTCCATTTTAGGTAAAACGCATTTTTCTCTCCAAATTTCAACCACACATTCTCCAATAAAATAATATCATACATAAATCCAAAATCTTTTCTTATTTTTTAACAACACATTCTCCAAAGAAATCACTATTACAATATACATTTTCCCTAAAATTAAATTTTAACGGAGCCCAAACAGAGGCTAGATTTTAGTAAATTTTGATAAATGTTGATGAAATATTTGGTTGAAAAGTTGACAAAAATTGTGGGTTTCATAAAATGTATGGTTGAAAGGGAGTTGGAGAAAATGGGGACCAAACATGGGCTTAAAGTATAGTTTCTTTGAGAAGATATGAAGATGCTGTAAATGCATATGAAATATCATACAAAAGACATAAAGATGATTTAATACAACTCGTAATAAGATAAAACAGATAACTTTATCTAGTAATGGGCTAGAATCACTGGAAAGGTGGAAATAGCTTGAAAGAAAAGTTACCACTCCAGGATGGTTGCCAGTGCTCAGGATGATGATTTGAAATGCTCAAGCATATCTTGGTTTGAGTTTCAAATCGACCATTAGGCTGTAAGGGGAAATCCAAATTATTAGCAAATCTCTGTCAATACCAATTAAAATATTATAGTAACTCTTAAAAGGAGTAAACTGTATCTTTTACTACACATCCTCACTGAAATTCCAAGAAACTCAAACAGTGAGCTACTTGAGGAGAAATGGAGCATTACCGTCAACAGCATAAACGAAGGAGGCTTGAAAGGATATTCAGCAGGCAACTGGATCCTTCCATGATAGATTCCTCCCTCAAACTCCGAATCTTGAGGTCCCCTAATAGCAAATTGCCATTCAAATATGTTTTCCTGAAAACAAAATTTTGAAGCCTGAGTTCAGACTGTTGTAGCATAATTCACAACACAATAACTAGAACAAAAAAATAGCCAATTGAGAGTAAAATTACTTGATTCAAGTTTCATTTTAAAATTTAGACACGAGGCTGCACCTTGTTCACCAGTAAAATCAAACAGAAAGGTATGAATCTTCTTACAAGGTTTCACATTTCCAAAATTAAACATTTTCATACTCGTCAAGAGAAAAAAGTAAAGACGTGAGCTATCACATATATTAATAAGTAAAAATCATACATAATACTCGAACCAAAAAAATTTCAACATTAGATCACAGTGAAAAAATAATTCCAAAAATACAAACTAAATTTCAGTATTTCAGATTAGAAAAAAAAACAAAAAAAAAACCACATCACATATTTGCATTTATGGTCAACATGATCAATAAGAACACGAGAAATGATAGATGCATCTCAAATTTAAAATTTTAGTTCAGATACATCAAGAAACCCCCTAAAAAAATTCAGAAATATTTTACCATCACTAAAATTAGCTGAACACGATTATAAATAAACCAACTAAAGAAGGCAGTTCAGAAAATGGAATTGAAATTAACTTTTTAAATAAACCCCTCAAATAAATCAGAAATATTTCCCATTACAGAAAACTAGCTGAATACGATTATAAATAAACCAATTAAAGAGGCAGATTAGGAATGAAATGGAAAGTGTTTCTTAATATAGAACCCCTTCAAAAATCATAAAAATATATTCAATAACAGACAAATAACTGAATTCAATTCAACAAAAACCAATTAAACAGGCATTCAAGGAAATAGAATTGAAATTTCACAAAGTTAAAAGTATTTTTCATAAGAGAAAATTAGCTGAATAAAATTGCAAATAAACCAATAAAACAGTCAGTTCAAGGAAACGGAATTAAAGTTGTTTTAAAAAAAAATCAAAATGTTTTCCATAACAGATAATTAGCTGAATCCATTCGTAAACAAACCAATTAAACAAGCAGTTTAGGAAATGAAATTGAAATCACGTTTCAAAATAAATCTCCTCAAAAAAATTCCATAACAGAAATTAGCTATATACAATTTTAAATAAATCAATTACATAAGCTGTTTAGGAAACTGAATTGAAATTAATTCTAAAATAAACCTCGAGTGGTAGGCTAATGAAATCATCGGAAGGATTGGAATGCATCTCTTTGACCTCCTGCAAAATCCTCTTCACCGCCGGATTTTTCAGATTGTACTTATCCTCCGCCATTATTTTTAGATCCAATTCACCCGGTTATTCCCACTGATAAAGAAGAAGAAAATGGAACTTTTTGGTCAATTTTGGAGAGAGAGTGCCTTATTTGGTGAGATATTTTTTGGAGGTTCAAAATACAATGGAGGTTACCTAATTTTGAGTGAAATTTCATTTTAGTCCTTCAAGCTTTATATTTCCATACCCGCTTGAAATATGTTTGGATAAATCTTAATGTACCTAAAGTTATACTTAATTTTTTACCAAGTGGACACTTGGCGCCCCCTATTGGAGGGGAGATAAAAAATTATGTAAACCTTTAGGTGAGTGTAGCATGATCCTTAATTTATATTGTCGGATTCATCCACTCTTCCCATCAGAGATTGCAAGTGGGAGATGGGTTTTGTCCTATTATAAGCATATGATTAGTCATCAAAGATTTGTCCGATCAATTAAATTTTCTTCAAATCCATGGATTGGCTTGCCAATATATTGGCGTACTTTTTTGACCCACGGTATATATACTGTGGGAAAGGGCCAAATTTATTTGGCCATACTTGTGTGAAGATAGATTATCCCATTTTCTTTTGTATATAACCTTTTCTTTCCTTTTAATTTTTTTGATATTGAGTATGGTCTAGGGTCGATTGAAATGATTTGATAAGAGAAATGTGAAATTTTTGTTTATATTATGATTATTGTTCTTTCTTCAAAGGAAAATCTCATTTGTCAATCTTCGCATAACCATTAAGATCACATATATTTTCTATTAAGATATTACCCCGCAGAGTTAGCCATATAGAAATCTCTCATCGTAACATTTAACTAGGAGTCACACCTTCTGACCTCTACATAAATTCATAGATTCATCTTGCTCATATATAATATAGTCTAGCTAGGACATGGCTCTAGTGTTGAGGTTTACTCAAAAATTAGTTAAACAATTAGTTGAAGTAGCTCAATCTCTCTATCATCCTCATGTCTAGATCTAGCTAATTTGGGGTGCTAATATTGTGATCATAGCTTGTTATTAACACCAAAATCTTATGTATTAAACCATGTTTACAGAAAAATTTTAACAGAAGTTTTACACCCATTCACATGTGTGTGGGGTCCACCGAAATAAAAAATGAAATAAAACCCTCTACATTGTGTGTATCTAATTTTCTTCTGTGAAACCATACTTCTGTATATGAAGCATGGTTCAAAGCTTATTCGCTTACGGCTCACATGCCTCGTATTTGATGATTATTGGCTACTAGTCATTGAAGTCAATCAACATTTAGATGACATGACTTAGTATTGATATTTTGCCATTGATTAGATGTCAAAAAACAAGTAGACGATAACAATAAAGTGTCACCTTCAACTTAAGAAATATCGAAGCAAGAAAGTGTCGTACAAGAATGTGTAACCATTAATGATTCATAAATAGTCATCTGCACATTTTACAACCCCATCTTTGGTTCCACTTGCGTATGTATAATCAATCTGATGCAATCATGATGTAATTATGATATTTTTAAATTATAAATGTTTTTTATTTAATTAGCCGTGTTTCAATTATGGCCCTAAGAGTTTCCCTTTTGATCATTTTTGGAAAGATAAGTTGTGACAAACAATATCACCAGAGGCTGCAAATGTGCATACAAAATCTAGTATATGCTTACTTTTCAAGGTTTTGTTTGAGCCCCCGTACTATCATTTTGAAATACAAGGAGGGTCGAGGAAATGGTGAGAACAACAAGAGAGTTTACTATAGGAGTATTTTTTTTGTCCATGTGGAGGAAATAGTAGAAAACTGCATCTAATCTCAATTTACTTTCACACNTTTTTTTTTTTTTTTTTTTTTTTTCAATTTTAACAAACACAAATATTATATATTTTCAAACTTACTCATTTACTTGTATTATGGGTGCACTATAATTTCTTAATGACATAAATTGTCCAAATCTTCCAAAATTTTTGCATATATCTCATGGAAATATGTATCACTTCAAATTTTTGGACCCTGAAGTAACGTAACTTCAAAAGTGAACATTAGAGTACCACAACAATTTAAAAAAGACAGTGTGTTTCAATTATTAAGGCTAAACATACAAGAGCCCAATCTAGTGTTGATGGTGGTTTGCCCCCCGGGGTATAGCTCAGTGGTGCAAAGGACAGGAGTGAGGCAGTCTCAGTTGAGCTGACAGCCGCAGTGTAAGGGTTCGATTCCTACCTCTAACAAGGTTTGAAATTGGACTCTTTGTTGGCACCAGTATGACAGCTCTTGTACCCTGGCCTGCTGAGACACATTCCGCGATTTACCTCCTCCACGATGCTCTAGGGGCGGGGTGGTGGGGTGACCTTCAAGATTGAGGTTCAACCTTTTTTTTTTTTAAGTGTTGAGGGAGGTTTTGTTGGAATAAAGCCTTTGAAAGCTCAATATAAGCATTGGGTGGGGG
>CAIGRF010072795.1:52340-66132 GCA_903798235.1 Fraxinus ornus | reverse complement strand
AGCACGTTTAAAACAGCAAAACAGATGCAAAACAGGAAAACAGAATACTAAATCTTCTCAACAGCTCCATGGACTTTGGGCCCGTTTGATAGAGATTAAAATCGGATTAAAATTGAAAAACTAACCGTTATTGTTGACTTTTATTAGATGAGTGAGATCCAATAACGACCATATTTTCAATTTTAATTGGATTTTAATCCGTACCAAACGGGGCCTTAATTAACAATTCTCTGCAAAACAATTTCTAGACAAATATTTTCCCTATAATTCATTTTCTTTTCATCCTTACAATCAAACGGACACTTATCATTTTTAATATTATTTAATTAAATACAAATTAAATTTAGGACATACAATAAAATAAAATGCCCTTAACCATTCGTCCCGTGATCCCTAGTTACTTGAATATGACTTTTACGAGTTGAAATTCTTGATTATTGAACATTGATGGATTCAATTGACATTTATATTCCCAAGCAAGAAACTCTTCCTGCAATTAGAAAAGAAAGTTAAATCTTGTGATCTGATCGTTATTTGTAGTAAACTAAAAATGAAATTGAAACTTGAGTGCTGAGTTTGGAGTAAAAAATAAACAAAAGTGAGTAAAATAGAAGAGAAATTTGCACTTTTCGTCACAACCTTCGCAAAATATAATAAATCTATCATCAGCCCTTTAAATTCAAACCTTTTAATTACGTAGCCCTTGTTTGGCTCCATTGAAATCAACTTTTGAAGAAAAATGAGTTCTACATAACTCATTTTTTCTCATTAACCTATCCATTGCATTATTCCAATACAACATAGTAAACATGCCATGTGACTAAAATCAAAATTACGATTATGAAATATAAGTATTAACTAAATTTTTGTTTCAAATATGTTTAGCTAAATTACTTTTTATTAGTTACAAATAAAAATCAATTATTTAGAGAGTAAGATATATAAGCATTACTTTCAAAATACACGAGTTACTTTTTTTTTTTTTTTTTTTTTTTCAATTTTAACAAACACAAATATTATATATTTTCAAACTTACTCATTTACTTGTATTATGGGTGCACTATAATTTCTTAATGACATAAATTGTCCAAATCTTCCAAAATTTTTGCATATATCTCATGGAAATATGTATCACTTCAAATTTTTGGACCCTGAAGTAACGTAACTTCAAAAGTGAACATTAGAGTACCACAACAATTTAAAAAAGACAGTGTGTTTCAATTATTAAGGCTAAACATACAAGAGCCCAATCTAGTGTTGATGGTGGTTTGCCCCCCGGGGTATAGCTCAGTGGTGCAAAGGACAGGAGTGAGGCAGTCTCAGTTGAGCTGACAGCCGCAGTGTAAGGGTTCGATTCCTACCTCTAACAATGTTTGGAATTGGACTCTTTGTTGGCACCAGTATGACAGCTCTTGTACCCTGGCCTGCTGAGACACATTCCGCGATTTACCTCCTCCACGATGCTCTAGGGGCGGGGTGGTGGGGTGACCTTCAAGATTGAGGTTCAACCTTTTTTTTTTTTAAGTGTTGAGGGAGGTTTTGTTGGAATAAAGCCTTTGAAAGCTCAATATAAGCATTGGGTGGGGGTGGGGGGGGGGTTTGAAAATTGACTCTTTGACTCACTAACAAGCGATAATCAAGCCGTATGAGAATAAAAACAGGGAGTTGGACGCATAAACTCTTTTACGGTCATCCGAAGAAGCTTATCATCATTACGTGAATAAAGGGTTCCCGTGGCACCATTAGATCAAATTTTCTATAGATCGAATAGAAGGGGAAAACACACATGTAAAAGAAGAGTAGAATCCGTGCAGATGCCAAAAGATGTAAAAAATATCTACTTAGCCCTAGCTTGGGCTCCATTAAAATCAAATTTTGGGGAAAAATATATTTTGTAATAGTAATCTTTTGAAAAATGTATGGTTAAAAAAGAAGGAGATTTTTTGAATTTAAATGTATATTTTATTGAAAAATATGTGACTAAAAAAAAGAGGGTAAAAATTGTACTTTGAATAAATTGAGCCAAAAAAATGGCTTAGTAAAAATAGTGAAATTTGCCCTGCAAGGACTGTATAATCCTACTTTATTACTATGGAAAAATATGATTATAAACCCTACAATATGTACCTAAAAAACTTCTAAGGTCAGTATTATTGCATTGGTTTCTTCTCCCCATTTGTCTTTTTGTATCAGTCATTTTCTAGCCACATTTGAATACACTATCTTTCATCGTAGCTACCTCGTATTTTCTGTTGTTGCCTGTCTTATTACACCAACAATTTCTTATGCTTTCTTTGAATACTATTTTGATTTCGTGTTTTGATATTATTTCGATACGTGCTTGGAAATATTTTTTTAAAACTTTTTACTTGTTTTTAAGCTTAGCGAAACATAATGGCTTAAGAGATCTAATTAATGATATTGACGATTTCTATATGTTGGTATAGACAAGCCCTAAATACACAAAGTAATTGCAGAATATAAATGGAATACGAGAGATTTTTCGTCCTAAGGCCCGGATGTTCATCCAAATAGGGCTAATCACCGTTGAGCATACACCGAAGTGATTATCGCTCCAATCAACTAGAAACCAGTAAATAATCAATACAAATATTACAATACAAAAGATCCACGAAGTATTTCTCTCAAGAAACCCACAGAATCGATTACACAAAGTAACCAAAGGTTATTGTCCATATCAAGAACAAAAACACTAAAATCATGCCCTAACCAACATTGGATCTCACCAAGAACATCTAGAGAGCAAATATTACAGGTGAAAACCAAAGGTTTTCAGAGAAAGCAAGAGAAGAGAAAACCTTAGAATAATCTCGAAGCAATCAAGCCAATAATACAAACGGTCGAAGCATCCAACGGTCACAGCCATTCCACATGACATCAGCTCAGCCTTCGAAATAAAATGAAATGGGCTACCGGGTTGCATTCAGTTTGGGTTGGACTCTTCATTTAATACGGGTTGCACCATAGGGCTAAAGATTGGTTTTCAGAATGAGGTACATCATTGGGCCCAAATTGTTAAACACCCAATACTTAAACACTATATAAGGAAGAAAAATGGTCACCATCTAAAGGGATCTATAATAAATTAATTGACAACATTGTAGTGTCGTGAAAAACAAATTTTTTATCGACTGTTTTAGTATAATAAAATAGGTGAAAATTTAAGGACGGCTACAGCATCCTTAGATTTGAGATTGGGTGAAATATCTGGTCACATCAATTTGATTTTTGTGAAGTTATGGGTAAAAATAATTCTTTCAAGGCTTCTGAGAATGAGGATGGAAGGAAATTAGTTAAAGAAAATAGCCCTTGTGGAAGTGAAGATTGTGTAGAATCACGGGGAACTAATTTTGAGGGGCTGAAGAATATTGCCGAGCAACAACTGTTATATAAATATCGCCAGGAACAACAACTGATAGAACAGTTTGGCAGTTTAAATGATTTGTATCTCGATGTTGTTTCTCCTCCTTTTCAATCCAGTGAGGAGGACATTAATCTGCTTGTCGGTATCGAGTCTCAAATTTCCGAGCTTATTGAACCCAAGAAAGAAAGGCCGTGCGTGCTTCCTTTTGCATCCCTTGAGATTTTAAGGAACTATGAGAGCAGGCTAAAAAGGTTAAATGTACAGAGCCATGTAACAAATTGCACTAAGATCAATTGTGGGATATCATCTGTTGATTCGATTATCAAGTTGGCTGCAGAAAAGTTTCTTCAATCCAATTCCTCTATCAGCGATGAGCTCTCTGTGCTTAGCCATCCATATGCCAGTTCATTTTTGGGCTCCGCCATGGACAAAGATGTTCAACTTGTTCAAGGTCTTCTGTTTTGTGCTGAAAGAGTAGGTAACAAACAGTATGATTCTGTAAGGAAGCTCCTCGAAAGTTGTCACGTGCTCAGCTCCAGTAAAAAGAGTACCATCCAAAGATTAGTATATTATTTCACCGAGGCTCTTTACGAGAAGATCGATAGGGAGACTGGAATAATTAAAGGAAAGGATTTGGTGGAGAAGCAGTCACTTGATGTGGAAAACAAATTGAGGAGTCTGAATCCTATCACGCTTGCATTTCACAAAGGATTTCCTCTCTCTCAGGTTATTCAATTTTCTGGAATTCAACCCATAATCGAGCATGTATCGAAGTTCAACAAGGTGCATATTGTTGATCTTGAGATCCGGAATGGGATGCATATCACAATTTTAATGCAAGCTCTTGCAGCGCGATGCGAGTGTCCTATCAATCATCTTAAGATAACTGCTGTCGGAACAAAATCTAAGCCGTTGATTGAGGAGACAGGAAGACAATTAAAAAGCTTTGCAGGGTCCTTGAATTTGAACTTTTCTTTTAAAATAATCATGGTAGAAGATATCCTAGATCTCAGTGAAAGTCTCTTTGATCTTGATGCTGATGAAGCAGTTGCAGTCTATGCAGCATATGTTTTGAAGAATATGATTGCACAGCAAGATAGACTGGAATCTTTGATGAAAGTGATTAAAAATATCAATCCCTGTGTGATGATTGTCATTGAATCTGAGGCAAATGATAATTCTCCATATTTCGTGAATCGTTTTGTGGAAGCTCTTTTTTTCTATGGTGCGTTCTTTGATATCCTAGAAGAGTGCATGAAGCATGATGAATCAAATAGAACCATTTCCGAATCAAAAATCTTTAGTCCGGCTATAAGGAACATTGTGGCAGCTGAGGGAGAGGAAAGAAGGTTCCGGCATGTGAGCATAGACATTTGGAGGTCATGTTTTGCATGGTTCGGGATGGTGGAGATAGAGCTGAGCATGTCATCTATTTATCAAGGGAGTCTTCTTCTTAATAATTTTTCTTGTGGAGGTTCTTGCTCGATTGATATGGATGGGAAATGTCTAATTTTCGGATGGAAGGGAACACGACTTAATTCAGTATCTGCATGGAAATTTGTGTGACTACACATTGAATGACTTCAATTTCAAACTTATTTTCATGCTTGTGCGATTTCATGCAATTTGTTTTTATATTGTGCTAAATTTATACGAGGAATTGTACAACTTGTTATTGAGTTGTCCTTGTGAATTCCTTATGAGGATGAAATTTCTCGTGAAAAATGCGACTCATGTGTTGGCTCAGATCACAAATTGGACCTAAATAGCACGACTTGGTAAAATAGTAGCACTTGTACTTGTATAAAAGAAGCTGGCTAGATGGATTTTTCACGTTAACTCTCAGTCACAAAATGGACTCTAGATCAAATACTCTTGAAAGAAATCACAACTTGTAAGTAAGGAGGCTGTGCATTAAGGGCCTGTTTGACCCCATTTTTTTAGTAAATTGTATTTTGGAATAGTAAATTGATGGAGAATGTGTGGTTAAAAATGATTGAAAAGTTTTTGGGTTGTATGTAATATTATTTTATTGAAGAATGTGTAATTGAAAAAAGAGAGAAAAATGTATTTTGAAAAAATGGGGATTAAACAAGGTCTTAAGAATAAGGCTAAATTTAAATAAATGCGTCTACTTTCTTACAGTTTAAGTGTTTGGATGAGGTGGTTCAAAATGGTTTAAGAGTTAGACATGATAGTAATTTAGTATATTCACGAAGGCAGTTTGGTCTTCTCCATTCTAAGGTTGAGTAATGCTATGGATACATAGCATTTGACATGAGGATTCACATAATTGCCAAATGGCAACCCCCTGTTTGGTGCCTAGGCGCCCCCCCAACAGGGATTTGGGTTTAAATTTGTGTTAAATTTACATAAATAAATGTGTCTTCTCTTTAACAGCATAAACTTTTAGATGAAATAGTTCAACTTTGAAATTGTTTAGAAACAAGACATATAGACAAGTCGGTAAAGAAAGAAATCAGTATGTGCTTGGTGGAGTCAATATTGTACAGAGAGCGCACAAAGCTCTTCATTCCAGCTTAGTTCTCGTATCTATTGGTCCAATTCTAACTAATTGTGTGCGAGCAATGAATAGTGAAACAGCTGACAGGCGGATCAAAGTCCATAGTAATTCCTTGGATTGTACATTCACTATAATTGCATTGCTTGCTCCATGTTTCTGGAACCAAGTGTTTTCTGCTGTTAAGTGCGTCTGCTAGACAAATTCTTCACATCAGCATATCATTGTAAGAATCAATTCAATGATGATAGAAGGTACAAGGAAATTTCGCCTTTACTACTTTCTATCCTTCTCGAATCATCAAATGGAAATCTGGTGGCCGTTCATAGGTGTATAAAGACTGTTCATACAATGGGAGCGAGTCACTAATATTTGTGAAACCTAATGGCTCGCATAGATTCCCAGAAGCCGTAAATTGGAAGGTGTTAAGAGATTAACGATTAGATGAGTCCTTTTTGGGTTTCTGGAATACATAATCTTTATATACTTGACTCAGTCCAGCCCTCAAAAAATTTAGCCTCGCTCCTAATCATTCCATTTTATTTTGATTTTGTAATTTTTCTACGTAATGTGAGCTGCAGTTCGTCACTTTTTTCCAATATAAAATGAGATAAAGTGGTCCATACAATTGCTTTTATTGCTACACTATTCCCGCTCTTGCATGATTGAGTTAATTGTATTCCGATTGCGATCCTGCAAGATGATATACCATAATGAAGTTTGTGTTTGATAAAGAAATGGAAAAGTGGGGAGCTTGACATATCCCATGTGAAAAATATAGCTTTGATTCCTTTTCGGGTTCTTCCACCATCGCGAATCCTAGTTAGATTAGGATAACTCAAGGAGTGTCCTCGAAAGAAATGTTCCAATCGAATTCTAAGCTTTCTTCTCAGCCCCAGGGAGTTCACCAGGTATAGGCTCAGGCAGCAAGCCACAACTGCTTGCTGCGGATCCTGGAACGAAATGAGAAGTTTCAATAGGCTTTTCTTTTGTACTCGAGTTCAAATCATTGGTCCGGGGTAAAGGAATAAGATCCTAAGGAAGCAAAGCTAAAGTAATCCAGTCCGGAGACTATAAGGGAATTCAGGTTAGAAGAATTCTACTCAAACAAAGTCAAGGTTGTAAGCCACGACACTTCTCTTCTAATATCCCGAGTGTTAGACGGAAGGTCAAGTCGAAAGCTAAAGCTAACGCTTACCTCGGATCAAGTCAGCACCACCCGCAGGTTCAGGAGAAAGCGAAGTTCTAAAGAAAAGAAAGAATCGAAGGTAAGTTCAAAGGTCTTTTCGAACGGGGTTGTTGTTAGCCGTGGGTAGTTTGATGTACTGGTTTTGGGTGCTTGGGTGCTGGGTGGTGATGGAATCCTTCTTCTGCTCACCGGGATTCGTTTAAGGCTCCATCCGAATCAAGGAGAAGCCACAGTCTAAGAAACCAAGGTATAATGTAATTATGTACACAGAGTCAACACCTCTACCAATAAGGAATCAAGTCAAGTAATCGGTTGAACGCGGTCTAGGTAGAAGTGTTCCTGTTCCTGCGCTTGTGCCGGAAGTCTTTAAGACTTTCTTGATGCTAGGGAAGGGAGTAGCTATTGAATATAATCAAGTTCAGCAGTCCAGTCAGAAAGGGGAGCTTTTCCTTTGATCTTGGTTTGGTCATCTAACTTGCAAGCCCGTTGGGAACAGGTTTTGCCTTTCTCATCGGGCCTTGGCTTTAGGAGATTCTTTGGAATGTTTTTGGTAATCTTCTGGTTTATGATTGACAGCTTCATTCCGAACGTTTCGAATCGCTGTTCCATAAAAAGCGTCAGAATGTCTACTTTTTACGCTAGGACCCTGAGCGGAAAGTACTTTCGCAGAAGTGATGCTTCAATGTGTCTTAAGGTGGACAAAACGACTTCTTCATATAATGGTTTGGTTTCTGAAGGACCCTCCTAATCTCCTCGGGGAAGTCTTCTTGTAGGGTGACTGACTAATGCCCGTTCTTTCTGGACATAGCCATACAAGGAATCTATGTATTCTTCCAAGGAGGATTTTTTATGCTTTAGTTGAGCAGGTTCAACAGGAACGGACTTTCCACCCCTTTGCGCACCTGAGGTTTGGAAAGCCGAAACCAAATAACGAGCTCGAACTTGGCGAGAGTTTCTCCATAGATTTCCGGGCTCCAGGGCCATCATAAGATCGAGTATCTCTCTCTTACGAGAAAAGTGAGCCATGGCCCGCTGCATTAATGCAGAGCGTTGCTCTTCGGAAAACAAACCTCCCAGAAAGAAGTTTCAAATCTCCCCTGGGAAGCAGTCAGCCGCCACTCACTTGCCATCCACACTCAAACCTGTCAACAAGCAAATAAGAACATTAGGTTCGCTATACACTCACGGAACACTAACTTAAAACCAGTGACCAGATAGTGCGAAATGAAAACCAATGCAAGGCAAGAACCCGATTATCTAAGACGCGGGGTTGCTCTGCTAATAGACCTCCCCCTTTGGACATAGATCCGCACTCCCACTCAGAATGGTTACTGGACAAGGATTGGTTGTCCATCAGCGATTTCGAACATTACATATGATATGTGAATTGAAATGAAAGAATGGAATTAATAGAACCGACCGAGCGTACTCCTTTTCCTTTTTCTTCTTATTATTCTTTAATTTAATTAATTGCACAATACTTGGATCAAAGACTGCTCACTTACGAAATAGGCCTAAGCCTATGCCAATGGACTCGTGACATCCATGCACTGAGTCGTCAAATGACGCACGTTAAGAAGGCCCAAGCTTATACGCATCGGTCCACAAGGTGCCCATCTTCAAGAAGGCCCGAATGAAAGACCCAAGCCTACATGCACAGGCCCATCCCACAAAGTACTAAAAATGAAGACTCGGGCCTGCTAATCTACGACTAACCTTGTGCAAAAAGTTTCACCAAATGCTTTGGACTTTTCCAATAGGTTAACTTTGGAGTACTCGGATAACCGTAGTAATTCTAGAGCTAATAATTGCAACAAACCCCGACTTCTGGAAGGGATGCATTTATTAGATAAAATATTAGATAAAAGGTCGACGCTCCCGACTCCCCGGCGCAAGCCTTCACCTCCGAAAACGGTGTCCCCAATGCCCGAGGCCGGGTTCTTGGCGGCTGCTATCAATGCCGGGTTTTACAGTCGAGCCTCTACGGAAAGTCAAGGGTGAATTGGGACCTCCGAGTGGTGAACCAGTCCTATGAATGGGTTGAAAGGGCCATTGTGTTTAGACCAGAACTAAAGAACTGGCAGTTGGCAGTCAGAGACGGGCTATTGGAAGCCGGTGTTTTTCCCTATAATGGGTTTACTTTGGATCATTCAGTGGGTACCAAGATGGGTGGTTCGACATTCGACAGTTCTGGTCGTAGACACAGTGCTGCTGATCTTCTAAGCTATGCGAAAGCTTCGAATATTCGAGTGGCTGTCTATGCAAGTCTTGAAAGAATTCTTTTAGCCTCTTATTCGCTGGATCTAAAATGGGCAATAGGAGTGGTTTTTCGGGACCAAACAAGGCCACCCTGCAATGGTGCATGAAAAGGGAGAGGTTTTTGTGCTGGGGCTCTCGGAAGCCCACAGCAGCTGCTTTTGAGTGGTATTGGACCAAGGCCGTACCTCTCATCGTGGGGAATTCTTGTGGTTTATCACTCGTCTTATGTCGGCCAATTTCTGTATGATAACCCTAGAAATGGAATCTCAATTGTGCCCCTACAATGCCATGTTCACACTCTCTAATACAAGTTTTGGGCATAACCCATTCAGGGGCTTACCTTGAAGCTGCCTCAAATATCCTACCATTCGCTTCCCCTGCTCATTCTGTTTTCATTCAGAACCCAGCTTCACCACTTTATCTCACTGTGGCCGCCCTGATGGAGAATATTACTGGGCCACTCTCTGCAGGTTCACTCCGGTTGGCATCTACGGATGTCAGGGTGAACCCAATTGTGCGCTTCAATTACTCTGGAAATGGAACCGTCGAAGATTTTTCATTAGAATTATAAAAAGAATGGTTCATATAGAAATCATTTAAACCGATGTATCCTATCTTGTTGCTCCCTGTCCCCCTTTTCACAGAAAATGGAGAGATGAATTGATGTATTTATTGAGAAATAGGAAGGGTTAATAATTAGAACAGATTAGATAGATGATAACACAGCCCAAAAGGAGAGATTTAACGGAGCGGGGGGCGAGTTTCTTCGGAGCCCGAGCCGTTCAACCAGGGATCTATCCATAATTTTTTGTCAGTTCCCGTTCCAATGAAGTAAGAGATCCCCTCAAGGACTATCGATTTGGCCGCCGCTATTGACTGACCTCTAGTCGAAGGAGGCAGATGGTTTCACTTTCGCCCGAAAACAGTGATTCCTGTGGGAAGCACTTATCTTTCATTACCTGAGCAGGCACTCTGGATTAGTGCCCAGTCTCCAGAGTAGCTTTCCATAAAAGCTCCAGTTTTCCAAGTGGAGTTACAAATAGGAGGAATAAATACCTGCCGAAGATTTCTAGGCAAAGAAAGTGAGTAACTAGGGCTTACGCGGAAACTGAAATCTACGAGCGTTTGGCAATGATTCTGGATCCATTATTCGTTTTATGAACGCTTTAGTTTAGTGTCACCATAATCTGCGCATCGAAAAGTCGGTTTTTCAGCATTCAAATAAGCCAATTTAATCGACCTTGAATGTGGTCAAGTTGAAGGGGAATAACTTCCCAGTCGGTCCTTGGGACGGAAGCCTCCGCATCACACGTCCCGGCGATAGGCAGAGACCAAGATTTTACCACCAGCTAGAAGGTTTTAGTACCTTTGTTAGCCGGGCCTATGTTTCATATTAATCTCTCTACAAGTCTTCTAGGCTATCCTAGTTGATAGCAAAAGTCCTGGCGTAAGGCCTAAGTGAGCCATATTTGTTCATACAGCACGTGCCGTTCCTACCGGCTCCGTTAACCTTAAGCTCTAGTTCTCACTTCGCGCAGCTCCGTTCACCCCCTCTGGGGATTCTTGTTTCATACTACGTCTTTCAACACTTGATTCTCTTTCAGATCCTTCTGCTTTGATGCTTCGATTAGCGCTACTACTCCTAGATATTGAATTCTTAAGTGCATGGCTGCGGGTAGGAGGTAAAAATAAAATAAGGTCTTTCTTCACTTCACTAGCTAAAATCTCTGTTTGGATGAAAATTTAATGGGATTCTTCCAATACTGAGATAGCGAACTAGTACACCGCCTTCTATTCTTAGCCGCATAGAGCCCTCATCACTCATTTCTAGTGATTATGGATTGGCTTAGCCACACCGGTCAAGGGCCTTTTTCATCGTGTTTGGGAGACTACTCAGGATAAATTCTTCAGCAGAAGACTCACAAAGGGATACTGACAAGGCCAAAAACCTTTCTGATACGAATTCGGGCGCTCGTGCTTCCTTTTCCGCTTCGCGGAATTAAGAGATCTTTAAAGAACTAAGAATTTTTTTCTTGGTCTCAGGCCTCGTCTTCATACTCGACACATGCCTGCCGTTTCGGGTGCTCTTGTCGGGGAAGATTTGAATGAGAAAATTTGGCTTAAGCGAGTGCCTCTGCTGAAAAAAGAGTTGGAATTGAATCTAAAGAGACTGCCTTTGACCTTTCATCAACTATAAGATTGAAAGAGAGACCCCTTAAAATTAGAAAATGAAAAGTAGAACTTATTATCTAAGAAAAGGAGCCCAACGCATGAGTTTTGACCGTTGAATGTGGTCGACCATTAGGCTTGGATTAACCCATCTTCAATGGCAGTCCTAACTAATAAAGAAAGAGCAATCCGCTTCGCTAGTGAGACTGATCGGGAAGTACTTGACGATCTAAAGATGCCTGTGCTTTTTCACTTGAATTCTCTACTTCTGCACTGGGACTTTATTCTATTCTAGGCTAGAGCCAAAAGTATACTAAGGGTAGTAAAGCAAGTACTGAAGTGAGGGGAGTGTACAGAACAAACAAGCGTAGCAAACCGTTGGTTGGGAAAGAAGACCTCTGGGACATGGAACAGTACTTGAAGGCTGTTCGTGCCCCTTTTGACGACCAAGTCACAATGGCAACAATGTATCTCTCTGGGGATGCGAAGAATATTTGAAACTACTCTCGAACCATCACACGGATTCCGACCCAACTACCCGTAAGAACAGAATGGAAGGGCAAAAAAGGATTCTATGCGCAGACGTGAAAGCTCTATCAATAGAAGCATTCTAGCCTATTTTTTTTTATAGAGGAACGATTCCCTCGTCTGAGAACCGCCATTCATGTACTATTCCTCCCCACTAAAAAGAGCGATTGAGAATCTCGAGAACCTAAACAAAAATGAAGAAGTGAGCGTACCCCAAGGCTCTCCTCTCTCCCCCCTTTTTAGCTAACCACCATCAACCCCATTTTTCACCTTGAATTGGTCAAAGCCAAAAATATGATGAATAGAAGGAAAGGAGATCAGAAAGATACGCGAACGACTTGACTATAGTATAGGTCGGATGTTTTCGTGAGCAGTAAGCAGCAGATCTCCCCTTATTTTGGGAAAGCTGGCGGCCGCGTGTGAATTCTTTCAAGGCAAGGGGCGGCCTGATTCGACATTGTTGTTTACTCTGATCCGGTCGAGGTGGTTTTCGTTTACCAGCACGTAGGTGGTCTAAATTCCTATGACCGAGTCTTTCTGGCCCCTGTGAACATCTTTTCTTAATGTATTAAAGAGGGCCTCTCTAACCGTGAAAAGTGGTGGGTGTCCACTAACGGCCATTCCTGGCTCGGCTCCGATAACGCAATTCCGGGAGGAGTCGGTAGTTGGGCACTGGATCCCTTCGGACCTGGAGAACGCGTGACGCTGGGTCGGAGTTTGGTGAACCAACTGGTCGCTCCTCTAGTTGAAGTATCGGGCCCCTTTTTCGTTGCCTAGGTTACACCTTCGGAATACCCCAGAAGGGAATTTTCTCTACTCCCCCAATCTTCACTTTACGCCACGCCGACTCCACTTTCGTCATAAGGCGTGGAATTAGACCAAGGGGAATCTCTATAGGAACTAGTCTCTTAGATTTCGCACATAGGAGATCGAGACACAGCCCCAGGGCTATGGGGAAAGATGTAGATCGATCGCCCTAGATAGACAACTACATAGAGGGTCTCTACAAGTCTATATATTCTTTGATTTCGTTCCCCCCGTAAGATCAATATCACAACCAATGAGGTCTGCAAGTTTCACATCTAAGTAATACCCGATCCGATAGTTTACGATATAGATAGATATATATTTAACAACAATATTCTAAGAAAAGAGATTAATAGATATCGGCAGTTGTCCGGTCGTACCCAAACAATAATATTCCAGAGGAAAATGCACCTAAGATCAAATATTTCGAGCCGGCTTCCGTGGAAAATTCAGACTTTCTTTTTGATGCTGCGATCACATAAAAACATAAACTTTGAGGCTCAATAGCTAAATACATGGCAATTGAATCATAAGCCGAGATCATAAAGAGCATACTGCGAGTAGGAAGTGGAATTAATACAATGAATTCAAAAGCATCAAACCTCTCTTGTTCGGAAGAATCGAAACACATCGAAATGGTACCAGCCGTACTTAATAATAGAAGGATTTGGCAGAAATATGTAAAATTGTCCCTCCTAAAAAGATTATTCCAAAATAAATGGGCAATAGTTAGGAGAGGTGCGCCAGCGGCGAGCAGAAGCAAGGTTATTAGATACCTCAGGAAAGCCCGGCCAGAACCACACGTGCAAGTTTCCCTGCATGTGGCTCGTCCGTGATAACTTCTTCGGATTTGCGTGAACTATCGGATCGATCACTAAGTGGGGATGCTCCCTCCAGCATGAGCGAACCCTTTCGGAACGGGTTAAGAATGGGC
>CAIGRF010072795.1:5022-29245 GCA_903798235.1 Fraxinus ornus | reverse complement strand
GATATGTTGCATGTAGCCATGAAGGTGGAAAGACAATTGAAGAGGAAAGGGAGGAGATGAAATGATTTAGGGTTTAGGAATGTTATATTTAAAATAAGGTTGGTGGGGTAGGTAGTTGGGTGGGTATATAAATTAATTTAATTTAAAATATTATTATTAATATTAATTGTAAAATTAAAACCTAATTTTTGATTAAATAAAGTGAAAATCTGACTTTTTAAAAGAGAAAACTAAACATCTGATTTAGTGTAATTTCCTCATAATGAAATGACTGATGCCCACTGATTGTTGACAGGCCTATATGACCAAACTGAACCTCTAATACATAATGATATAGACTTCCACGTTTAGCTCCAATTTAATTTTCGTTATTTTTGAAATACATTTTTTTCTCTTTTTTTTTAACTACACATTTTTCAATAAAATAATATTACACATAAATTAAAAACTTTTCTTTATTTTTCAACCATACATTCTCCATTAATCACTATTTAAAAATGAATTTTTGACCAAATAATGGGGCTCAATCTTTGTTCATCTTTTCACATTTGTACAGTAGGTTATTTCTTTTACTAGTTATTTTCATTTATATCATGATAGGGGGAATTTTAACCCCCTTTGTCCCGTGGAGCCTAAAAATATACTAGGAATGTGCTTTATTTTTATAAAAAAAAAAAGTCTTATTGATCAGTACAAATGATAATTATGATGCCTTGAGCATCTACGATTTTCTATTGGCCCGATAATGGGAAATCATATTACAACAAGAAGAAAATGTAAATAGTAAAACACAAGCTTTCCCTCAGGCAAGAATTCATTTTTCTAACTAGCAAACAGTCCCTTGTCTAAGAGCCAATCTTGGATCATTACCTGAGAATTCACAGGCTGATCACCAGGCATAAGATGCCCAGCATTCAACACAACCACATGGCTCAAATTTTTCCATTTCTGAACATAACCAGCCAGTTTCTCTTCCACCCTCCAAACCTTTCTCTCTGCCTCCAAAAACCCGGGAATCCCGTCCCACCTCATCGTCCTCACCCAAGCCTCAGTCGAGGGTACGCCATCTTTCAGGTCACACTGCCCCTGATACAATAACACCTTCGTGTTCTTAACCAAGAACTCAACCATATACTTAACGCTCTTCATGATATCGTTGTGCAACACACGACTCACCACACTGCTGCACCTCTCGAAAAATTTGTCTTCCTTTGCTCCTAACGCCTTCTTCACCTCGATATTGTTCAAAAACTTGTCGACTACGTCATTTTGGTAAGGAATTAGCCTTCTGTAATCATATAAAGTGGCTAAACCAGTCATGTTTGTTAATGTATCCAATACTCTATTTCGTGCATCTGTTGCCTTGCTCCACTTGCCTCTTCTAATGAATCCAATTGTATCCATTTGAAGTTTCTCCATAAGGGCTGTTTGTTTTTCATTAATCAAACCTAAATAAAATGAATATATAGCATGAATAGACACTTGAATTTCTGGATCTGTCAATCCATTTCCTATTGCAACACCTCCCAAATTCACCCTATTTTCTTTAGGCAATTGGGAATTCATCTTAATAATATAATATCCAAGTGCTGGAATATATTTTCCAGCGTAACTCTCACCAGTTAAGTAAATTGGCCTATTTTTGAATGATTTGTCTAAAGCTATAAGCTTCTGGATTGCAATAAAAAGGTGCTTAGCAACATCATATTGGTTTCTTGGAATTTCTCGATTTGATGCAGCAATGCTAAATCCAGTTCCTATAGGATTATCAAGAAAAACAAGTCCAAAAATTTTATTCCAAGAACCTGGATTTGCTTCAAGTGTAAGCTCTTGGTTCAAAATCCACGGGCCGACCTCGCGCAAGTTCCCGATCATGGACGAGCAGCCGGGGCCTCCCTGGAGCCAAATAAGGATAGGGGACTCTGATATTGGTATCTTGTTGTAGGAAGTTTGGGCTTCATAGAATGCATAGAAAATGGCAGAACCTGTGGTGGAGTTGACTGTTAGGTAGCCTGATTTTGTGGGAAGAGCTTCTTCGGGGTACAAAGGGGCAGCCGAAGACGGCGTTGATGCCAATACGCGGCGGCATATGGCGAGGAAGAGGAAGAGGAGGAGGACGTTGAGTGAAGATTCCATAACTTGTACAAGTTTGATGGACAATTTGGATACTTCATAATAATGTCATTTTGCAGTTAAATAGATGCAAAAAAGGAAGGGTTCCCTTTGTCATACTTATCGACTGTATTGGTTGTCATGTTATAATGTCGAAGCTGAAAAAGTATAGGATGGATCCTAATATGATTTTATTTTGTACTTTTATTGGTAAGTAAATCATTTTTTGTGCAATATAGTTGACGAACAATATATATATATATATATATATAGTGAAGTTCGGTTTCTGAAGCTCTGTTCGGCATATCGTGGATGGTTGATGCAATATAGAGGTCAGTGTCAGTGGGGGGTAGGGGTCCAAGTGCAGGCATTATATATGGATTATTCTACTTTGCCATAATGAGTTACCAAATGTTTTACCGAATCGCTACATGGCGACCCCCTATTGGGAGGGCGCGTCCAAGTGCAGGCATTATATTTGGATTATTCTACTTTGCCATAATGAGTTACCAAATGTTTTACCGAATCGCTACATGGCGACCCCCTATTGGGAGGGCGCCGATCCCAATAGAGGGACGCCATGTGGGGATTCGGTAAAATATTATGGCACTCATTATGTTATTATAGCATAATCCCATTATATAGGGTCCGGCGCCCTCCCAATAGGGGGACGCCATGTGGGGATTCGGTAAAATATTATGACACTCATTATGTTATTATAGCATAATCCCATTATATATAGTGAAGTTTGGTTTCTAAAGCTCTCTTCGGCATATTGTGGATGGTTGATGCAATATAAAGGTCAGTGTCAGTGGGGGGTAGGGGTCCAAGTGCAGGCATTCAACTTGTATATGCTATTGGAATGAGAATCTTCCACTCCTCGCCTATGACTTAATTATCACTTATAATTTTAAGTAGACTATTTTGCTTAATCTCGGGTCAAAATAAAAGTTTGACTTGTCTTGTTTTAAATATTAATTTTACTTAATATAAGTATTAGAATAAACGTTTCTAAAATGATAGTAACGTTAAATGGAATGTAAATAGAATAGTTGATCAAACTATAGTTATTAGACCCGACTCGAATGGAGAAGAAGAAGGAGAAGGTGGAAATGGATTTTAATTTGAACTTTTATTTATTTGATTTGGTTATTTTATTATAAAAATGTAAAGTTACCATTTTAACCTTTTAAAATTAGTCAAAAATATTGTTAAAATCAATTATTTGGTCAACTAACAGAAACAATCCATTTAGATTTCAACTGCGACATTTTGAAAGATTTGGTACCGTGAGTGACATATATAAGAAGTCTGCTACTTAATGAAATATTTGATACAGCTGCTGCAATTATCCCTCTTATTTTATTGACCAATTAAAGCCTATTTTGTCATTTCACTTTCTCAAAATTCAATTATTGAAAAGTCCAATTTGTAAGGTAAAAAACATATCTATTCGGTAAAACATTATGGCACTCATTATGTTATTATAGTATAATCCCATTATATATAGTGAAGTTTGGTTTCTAAAGATGTGTTCGGCATATTGTGGATGGTTGATGCAATATAGAGGTCAGTGTCAGTGGGGGTAGGGGTCCAAGTGCAGGCATTCAACTTGTATATGCTATTGGAATGAGAATCTTCCACTCCTCGCCTATGACTTAATTATCAATTATAATTTTAAGTAGACTATTTTGCTTAATATCGTGTCAAAATAAAAGTTTGACTTGTCTTGTTTTAAATGTTAATTTAACTTAATATAAGTATTGGAATAAACGTTTCTAAAATGATAGTAACGTTAAATGGAATGTAAATAGAATAGTTGATCAAACTATAGTTATTAGACCCGACTCGAATGGAGAAGGTGGAAATGGATTTTAATTTGAACTTTTATTTATTTGATTTGGTTATTTTATTATAAAAATGTAAAGTTGACATTATAACCTTTTAAAATTAGTCAAAAATATTGTTAAAATCAATTATTCGGTCAACTAACAGAAACAATTCATTTAGATTTCAACTACGACATTTTGAAAGGTTTGGTACCGTGAGTGACATATATAAAAAGTCTGCTACTTAATGAAATGTTTGATACAGCTGTTGCAATTATCCCTCTTATTTTATTGACCAATTAAAGCCTATTTTGTCATTTCACTTTCTCAAAATTCAATTATTGAAAAGTCTAATTTGTAAGGTAAAAAACATATCAATACCGACTTGAGTTGATAGAAGAATATACATTAAAATTAGTCATACCTACTTGAGATAATTTGTCATCCCTACTCGACTAGAGGCTAGCATTCTTTGACATTGGGCACCTCGTGTTGATTTTACTGGAAATGATCACAAAAAATCTCTCTTATGTATAATAATCGTAAACCAATACATTAATAGCTACACCACCATTGAGAACAAATAAATAAAATTAAAACGACTTGCTGAATTTGAAAGCATATTATTTTGTTGACCAATTCTTAAAATTCAATTCTTGAAAAGTCCAATTTGTAAGGTGAAAAACATTTCAATACCGACTGCGAAGAATATAAATTAAAACTAGTCATCCCTACTCGAAGACAGGCTTACATTCTTTGACATTGGGCACCTCGTGTTAGATTTTATTGGAAATGATCAAAATATATCTCTATAATAATCGGAAACCAATATATTGATAGCTACACCACCATTGAGAACAAATAAATAATTGGAAATAACAGATGAATTCTTCTGATGATCTCCAATAATTTACATCATTTTTACACACCCAGAAGAAATATTTTTCCAATTCATTACAAGTACTTAGTAACATGATCAGTCTACAAGATTTCTGATCTCAACAACTTGCAGCATGAACAAAAATTATATGATCCAAAATGATCCCATTAGCCTATTGAAAAATTTTATTCAGCAGGAAAATGCATCTGGTGGTTTAAAAGGAACCAAAAGCAAATTCCACTTTTGAGGCAACTGAATCTTCAACCTCTCTGTTACACCCGTGGCTTGTGAAGAATCAGCAGCGTGCTGGACAATTTCTTCTTTATTTATATCACACATAGGAAACGAATATTGTCTAATCCACCTTATCAAACATGACAATATAGTTCATGAACTATGAATCGTATCGACTACTACATATAAATAAGCAGGAAAGATCAAGAGCGGAGAACAGAAGCAAATGGTTACAAAGGGAGCAATCACTGAGTTGAAAACATCAGAATACTAAATAAGGGGGAATCCTATGAATCATACCTCCGTAACCTTGCAACTGTACTGCACAGTATTCTCTGGATATTAAAGGGATTTGCATTCGCAGTCATCCATATTCATTTTAATTCAGTTCTCTTGGAAGTTCCGGTACATGCCTACATGGGACTGATCTCTCACCGAGCACTTGTGCAGTCAAGTATTATACTTGGCAAAAATATTGATTCTAAATATATCTCAAGATCCATTTACAGCCATTTCTGGGAGCTGCCTATTATCTGGGGAATCGGGTAAGCTATTAGAAAAACTTGTAGAAGAATCTTCTACCTTGTTGGCATGGTTTTCCACAACTGCTTTTCTGCTCTCATCGGGAGTGCTTATAGACCATTTCTCTTCGTGATTTGGTTCACTGGAATTTTTGTTCGTGTCCGAGTGAGGAGTGTCAAGTACAGTACCTGCTGTTTTCTTATCGGGCAGTACTGTCTGACTTAGTGTTGAGCATAATGATGCAAATACACCTTCTCTTGGCTTAGCACCTTTAGGTGACCACTTTAACCTTTTAGGCTTGGGCTCCTCTTTCGAAACTAATTTACGTTTCAACTGGAACTCTGCCACTCCCTCATCTGCGTCAGATATATCTGAAAGTTTTTTAGGCGGTGGCTTGTAATCCACGTCATCTTCATCATCATCATAGTTGACAAATCCACGGGACCTTCATTAAGAGACATAAAATTGAAAGATATGTCCCTTCAAGGATGGAAATCAACATTGCAATTGATGAAGTTCTACCTTGGGGACTGGGAGCTCAGGACAGACCCATTAGGCAACATAGAATGCGATTGCGCTCTATTGGCACTGTCAATAGACACAGATGCTGAATCTTCTTCATCACTGATTAGAACGCTGATCAATGGATGCTTTACTATGCAGTTTCAGCATTCTTACATTCTGCATGCATGCGTTACATTCTACATGCATGCATGCATGTATGTATGTTAAATCAAACAAGCACAACATGAGTTGAACACTGACCTGGTGTCATTAAAGTAGTCTTCTTCTTCCTTCTCCAATGCACGCTCATCTAGTCGTTTCCTATGGTCTAACAAACTAGCAGTAATTCTTGTTCCTGCACTCTCTAGGGACTGTGAAGTCCCAATCATGAACTAAATACACCGAATTCCAGAAAATGATATCCATGAATTTTATAAAGAACAGAGAATACCTGCTCATCTTTAACTTTTAGAGAGTGGATGGAAGAAAAATTCTCAAACTTTACCAGCTGATCCCAGAATGAACCAACTAGATATCTGAGCAATATCTTCAAGTTCTCCTGCATAACTCGTGATTGAGTAAATAAAGTAATTAAACCCATATATCATGCACTTCAAGGATTATACGAATGAGATAAGCACCTTACGGATATATTCAAAAAGTTCAAGAACAGCAGAATTCAAAAGGTTATAACGATCTCCATTTGCAACAAATGCATCTACAACAGGTTTAAAAAGGTTGTTCTGCACTATATGATTCATCATATCTTCATCCTGAAAAAAAAATAAAACCATCCAAAGGTGACGTCTAAGTCAAAGGCAAAGCAGAAGAAAACTCATGTCTGTCGTTGGATAGGTTGATCCTGGACATGTGGATTCATACAAGTTATTCACGTTTTATTCAAAGCAAATTGCACAAGCACATTCAAACTATTGTTGGTCACTACCAGATAGCAAGTTGAAAAACTTCACAAAACAGATTCAACTTCTTTGCCGAATGCTTACTTTTCTATCGGTAGGTCAGATACACATGCAGAAGGAAATTTAAGCAAACTGAAGAATCCTTGTGCCAAACATTGGATAAAGTGTATCGTTCGCATGTGCACTATGCATCCTCAAGGATAATAAATTACATAATCTAATTATCTAAGAACATTTGAAATGTAAGGTCAATTTTTTACCCTTTTTCGTTTCTTTTTCTTTTGTATCTACGGTCAATTTATGACTAAGCCTCCATTTGGGAAGAATTTATATATGGTTTAATTTATAAATAGATAGAAATGAGCGGTGGATGAGTAGATAGTACTTGTGATTCATTGAAATGTGTGGTTGAAAATGAAGTTTGACCATTTATAAATGATTTATAAATTATGCCATACGGACACTAAGTATACGTATAACAAAATAATACCAACACGAAAGAAGAAAAGGAAGTGGCAATTATTTTTCCAAGAGAGAACAATTAATCATTTAATTTCAAATACGTTAAGGACGTCAATCTATTTAAAGTTTTGAAAGATATCAACTTACAATGCGAGAAACAAGAGTCCTCATAATTCTAACAGCAGCAACTACAAGGTACTTTTCTCTTCTCCGTGTCAGATACAAAACCTTACCAATCATATTATGACAAAGGAAACTGCATCTGCAGAACAAAATGAGCATAAACTAAAATTGATTTCTGATGCATTGAATCACAACTTAGTGAGTCACAAGAAGGGTGCCAGGAGAATTACTTTATTCTGTCTGGATGGCGTAAAATACAGAAGCACAGAAGATCACAAATGTTCAATAATATTTCAGGCCTCACTCTTTTTTGATTTCTGGTCTCTCTACCGATGCTCACTGATTTATTGACGATTTGACTAACACTGATTGAGGGGCACGAGGATGTTATAACATCAATTAGTTGACCCAGGTGCTTTTCAAAGAAAAGTTCAACGATAGTATCTTTCTGCAACAAAAGTTACAATTAGACATAAAAATACAGACAGAAACAAGACCAGGTAACATCAATACAGCGATGAGAAAAAATATCTACCAGGCTAAATTAGAACATACTGTATTCTCCAACCATTTAGCTGACACGTTGAACCATATAAATGACTGTAAAATCCTATATGTTTCAGTGAATAAAATAACCCAAGGATTGATACCATTTTTCCACCAAAAAATGCTAACTAAAGGAACTGGAATAATTATAATACAGTCACAGCACAAATTAATATTTTCTTTTACTGAAAAGTTTCTTAAGAAAGTCCAACGATTAAAAACTTTAGTGCCCAATTATAATTACATTATGAGAACAATTATATGATTCATAAATGGACTTGAGATTTCAGTATATTTGCAATTTAAATAAATAAGTTTTTTTTTTTTTTGAAGGTAATCAAGTATTTTATTAATCAATGCATAATGCACATGAAAATTATTATCAATTTAAATCGGAAAGTAACAAGAGCTAACTCTCTGTCAAATTCCCATGTCATGTCGATTCTAGAGCATTGAAATGCTCATTCATTCAAAAACGATGAAGTCATTCATGAAAAGTAATCAGAAAAAGCATCATTGAAGGATGGAGAGACCATTGAAGACGAGTAGAGTAATGAAGCTAACCAAAGGACTTTGTTATCTATGCATGCATTAGTTTCGATTTTGAAAAATGCGTGACACATAAAATACTGGAAATTAGGTAAATCCTTGAAAGAATATGAAAATATCCCTTCAGTATATGTACATAAAAGGAAGAAAAACATAATCAAACCTATATAGGCACATCTAAGAGCAAAGAAAGTAAACAAAATCGCACCAATTAGATTCAAAGAAATAGTTAGAGTTCAAGCCAAAACATTAGTTTAGCATGCTCTTTTTTCCTTTTGAGATTAATATGATATATAATAAAACTCATGACTCATGAGACAAGATCCTTTATTGACCAACCTGAACGACCATAAATCGAATATAAAATTCAAATTGACAAGAATGGTCAGTCAGAGGAAACTTATTGCACTTTTCAAGTATGTGAAAAATTAAAAATTAATAAAGCTTTAAAGTAATAATTTTTCGATCTTCAAAGATTATGAAACATTAGCAACCATATGCAAATCAACAATTGTCTTGCAAAACCTAAAATGCCTTCATTACAGTAAGCGAATCCCAGTAAAACAAGTTAGAGGAGGGAGGCATATACCAAAATGAGTGCATGTTTGGGAAAAATTGTAAGCTCCTCGTAATTTGAATTCAAAGTGAAACATTAGTTTTAACCACACATTCTCAACTACTACCCACTCATTATCCACACATTTCATGAGATTGATCCTCTTCATTATAATCCCATTATAATTTCTACCAAACAAGCGCTTAACATGGTTTATAGTGGATGTCAAGAAACTAGTTGGTTTGGATATTTAGGTAATTGTAGCAACAAACAGAATGAAGTGGCAAAAAGGGTTCATCTAGCCAGCTTCAAATTTATTGGGAAATAGGGCTTAGTTTGTTGTTGTACGCAAATCATCAGTTGTTGAACTCTAAATACGCAGAGAAATAAACATTCAAGATCCCATAACTGTTAAGTTCGGTCTCAGTTATAAATGAAGTCCAAGTCTGCTCAACAAGCATTCGGATTAATCTACCATCAGCCCTATTTCTCAGGATATACATAGCATAAGATATAAAAATGAAGCAAGTCTTGACATTATGAGAAGTGTAAAGAAAGGGAAATCAATGTCAAGGCAAAATGATAACTTGTAAAACAAAGGCACAAGTAAGACACCTGAGATTCCGATGAATACGAGTCTAAAAGATTGCGAAGAATTTCAAAAAATTGGCAATGCATGTCATCTCCAAAATCTGCCAGCAGATTTTTCACCTGCAAAATGAAAATAAAATTCACTCCATAATTCCAGAAAGAAATATGAGCTTATAGCAGGCGGCCAGGGAACCCTACCCTACACGTGTACACACTCCAAGAGAAAAACATTTCAGCACTACATGTTTTTTTTTTTTTGAAACCCTGCTCCCTCACTATCCCCCTTCAGGACGGTTTTGGAGGCCTCTCTTTCTTCTGAAAGTTTTTGGAGGTATACGTATGAACAACCTGGACTTGGTTTTTGTGGCCCATGGATTTTCCCCATCAAATCAACAGATCGAATATATATGGTCCAACATGCATGGAAATATATCCTATCCAACATGGCTTACCAGAAGTCCTCCACATCTCAAACTGCCTCAAGGTACCTAATCTAATGTTCTTTAAAAACTACCGATATGGTCACTACATGCCGCAAAAAGGCTTTTAAAAATGCATGGAAATATATCCTATCCAACATGGCTTACCAGAAGTCCAAAAAGAACATCCTGCCGGGTTACATAAGAACGCAGAACGTTTAGGTCCTGGTTCAGGAAAAGAACGAGGATGTCTGTCCTGCATGCATTACAACAGATATAATGAAGAAATATTCAGGGGGGAAACTTAGAAGAAGGTAAAAAAAAATCACTTTTACATGTTTAAGATAATGGTTTGTTTCATTACCCAGTCAATACAAGCTTCTTGTCTTCAGTCTGCAATACATCAGCTAAGATATCAAGTATGCCTTCGCTCAGAAGATCCCTACAAGAATAAAACATATCCAGAATTAATATAGTGTATAACAATAGAAATAAATGTTTCTACGCAATTAAGATATTTGAACACACAAAATAAGTTCAAATAAGTTTTCAAAAGAGGACAAGATGGGACAACTGATCTGATAATAAAACAAGAAGCAAAATGAATGCTAATGCTATGCCATACCTAAATAGCCGGAGTTGCTGGGTCATCTGCAAGCTCTTACTTAAGGTGCAAAATTCATGCAAGAAATGTACCTATTTCAATGAAAAATGAGCAGTATTAAATCATATAGTGAGCCAAGGAAAATTTATCCCTCCCCTCCCTATACAAACTAAGGGACAGCAATATCTATTGCAATAACAAAAATACAACAAACCACTGCAGAAATCTGAAAGACAGTAACTATCTCTAGATACCTTGCTCTAAGAATATGCACTCAGACAGTACATCAGCACAAAACCAGGTATTTTTAGAGGGATGAGAACATAATTCTAAAGAATGAAAACTGCCAAATTTGTACAAAGGTAGAAGGTATGTCACCACTGATGTAAGGACAATTAAAATATCTTTCTAAATTTTAGAAGTTCCCTTGTTCAGAAATCACTTCTAACTTCTTCTCCAAATATTGATTAGTTGATTTCTAAAGCCTAAAGGCTTCACTGATGAGATACAGAAAAATAGCAATATTATTACAATGTTTGAGTTAGAAAGCTAGGTATCATGATAATCAAGTATTTGGTGGTTTAAATGATACTAAACATATGAACTTTAAAAAATGAAAAAGAGGCATTCAAGGACAATGATTACCAAAGTTTACTTTGATTCTGCGGAAGTGGTAGGGGACTTCAACCTTGCAAATAACTCCTGAATGAAAGTACTGTCATTTTTTAACAAAGAGACAACCTACAGCAAACAAAAGCATAAATATTGAGGCAAAACCAAGCGGCAATGGTTAAAGGGTTAAAACAACTTGATCAGAATTTTACAATTGCATTATTTGAATGAATTATAGAATTAAGATTTGCAACTGTGGCCTCGTCCAATGCTCTGGGCAAAATAACATCCTGGAATAGGAAATACGAAGCACAACTTTCATTAATACAAGTAAATGAAGAAGAATACCTGCATAAAAAACTGTGTAGTATTACCTTTAGAAATGCAACTCTGTAGGTCTGATGTATCTTAGGAATGACAACAGGGTCTTTAATAGGTATGGCCTGAAACATGCCGAAAATTTTAGAATTAGCAACAAAAGAAAACATGATCTGGATCAATGAATTGCTTTACCCCATCTATTAATGAACATTTTTCCTCGCAGAGAATTCCTTTTTTAATTTCCCCCCATGGGGGCAAGGGGATGTTGAGGAAATTTTACCTCCTTAAACACCACGTGCTCTCTTAAAAAATGGCGATGATGGACATGAGGTACATCAGGATTATCTGAAAACAAATTAGAAGAAATTTATCATCAAGAAAACATCTTTGAATCAGAGAGAAAGACAGAGCTAACAATCATATTTCCTTAATACAGGGAACAGGCTCGTGTAAAAATACACAAGCTTATTCCCACTACTTTGAAGATCACATGCCTTCTGTGATGTACAAGGAGGTCACATAAAAATCATCAGGTCCTTACATAATAAGGAACAATTCATTATTTTTTCCCAATTAAGTAGAACTAAAACCTACATAGTAAATAGCAACACATTGAACATTTACAAGAAGAATATGAAGAACAAAACCGCGAGCACATTCAATAAAAATCTCCCGATAACAATCTGTGTTTCAACAGATTTATGATCCAAACCTACTACAGGCAAGGAACATAATTCTACAAAATTTTGGCGACAGATATAGAAGGTGTTTGATGTAGATTAAAATCAAATTTTAAGTGGATTGTGATACAAGTTTTTGAAATGTGTGGTTGAAAAGATGTGGGACCAATGAAAGATGTGGTGGATATTGATGTTTGACTTTGATTTAGATTAAAATCAGATTAAAATCTGGCCGAAACAGGGTCGTAGAGATTGATTAAGTTGGCATGCCACAATTTCAGCACTAAAATGTAATAGCTGAAACATTAAAACCACAAGAATCTAGCATTGCCTATCAATGAGAGAAGATGAAGAAAACTGGTGAATTGATTGTCACAAATGTGATGATATGGTGATAAACAAGACCATAATAGCATTGGAAGATTTTTAGCTGTTGCGTCACATCTCCTTTAACAAATAAATTTGAATGCAAGGAAGCCTTGGTGTGTGGATGATTCATAGAAGGGAAACAAATTGCCATGTGATCCCAACATTGTTGGAGTTAAAAAAATAATAGAAAAAAAGAAAAGAAAGACAAGACATAAGACATAGTGTTCTCTTCAAAGATACCATCTCAAAAAACCCAAGTAAATCTTTTATAAGTATCCCCAAGAACATGTGTAGCAGCACCAGACCTCTAAACCCAATTTCCCATGACCTTGCAACCAGAGCTTTAGATAAAATCTCTACGAGATAAAATGAAATTGTAATAATAGAGAAATAAAAATATGACCCAATATAATTAAGAGCATGAAATGTGGTCTTTTCATCTAAAAGGAGCCCTCTAAAATTGAGAGCACAAAAGAAAGCCCTTTTCGTGTCATGGGAAGAGAACAAGCGAGGTCAATTTGAAATTGTTGGACATTATGAAGCAAAGATATCTAGTTAATTTCTTAAGCACTTCGTTTGCTGCTGGCATCAGGAGGAAGAGGGGGGAGGTCCAAATTATATTTGCTTGAAACTGTCATTTTAAATAGGGAAAAAGGTCTACTTACATTCAAGGCATCCAATTATATCCATGATTAGCTCATCCCTGAATATTTTCTCAAAAATTTGAGGACTATTGAGTAAGACTGCAAGTCAGCATAGAGAGTAATCAGGTCAGCAAAATGTTAGCGACATAATGTGTAGAAAGCTAAGACCACTTACTAATTCCTTTAACGATTTTGAAAATCATGTGAAGACTATCAATATTTTCCAAATCTTCACAGATTCTAAACAAGTCTATCAGCTTCCCAAAAAAATATTCCTGCATCACCGATGAGCTTCACTCAATAAGTAGTACTAATTAACAATTTTGAAAAGCAGCAGAGTTAAAAAGAAGGAAACCACTAGAATTAAGATGGCCAACAAATAAACTGTGCAAGATTTCAAATGTTAGATAATATGGGAGAAGAGTGGAATAATATCTTACTTTTAAACGAAAAAGGCAAAAGAGAAGAAAAAATAAAAAAGAAGTCCAAGACCAAATACTTAAAAGATGACTCATAGATATCATGTATTGGAATTCTTTATCATTGATATTCTTCTTTCTCTCATCCTTTTGTTTATCCATGCCTTTCTTGTGCATTTTGTTTCGCAACTTCTAGTTATAGTTTGTGCCAAAAATATTTAATTGCTATAAAGATACAACCAATTTATCCTAATTCTTGACTTTCAATCCACAAATACAAAGTGATCAATTGATTATTAGATAACACTATGGGCTGGTCATTTTTTAATCTAAAGGCTTAGGGATTCATTTGCTCTCACTAGTTTCCTTTGAGGGCTTACATGCGGTATAAGTTTCATTTCCAAATTCAATGCAAATGATTCCTAATTAAAGGAATTTAAGGTTGCCCCAAGGTACACGTGTTAACTTCCAAGGATAACAGACAGCCATTACTAAAATGTTAAAACTTTTAAATCACAGTCCCCAACAACCTTGCCCCGAGAATTATCCATTGACAAGAACAAAGAAAAATATAGACCTGCTTATCTACAAACAAATAAAAAAGTAGTAAAGATGGTAAATACTCAAAAACACACGCAAGCTCACATATAGATTACTATGACAAGTATATATTCCTCAGTAAATCATTGTTTCACAAGATACAAAGATTTTAATCCTTACAACCAAAAAGATTGACAAAACTTACATCGTGTATTAAGTGTTCAGCCACTTGAAACTGACCAGCAATCCTACTCCCAACTACATTCTGAAAAAGCACAAAAATAATTGAACAATTTTGTTAAAGAGGTAAAAGATAGCAAAGATTTTAACCCACCAGAAAAAGTTCACCACCTAGAAGAATGTGTGAAGATACAAAAGGTCCTAACAAGATGTGTCCAATTGTATCAGATGATACACTATGACAACAAAAACTACTAATATAATCGAAAAATGTACTGGACCATAACTAATAAAACAAAGGGAAAAATTATGAGGGAGGTTAAACAAAGTAATATTCTGGTGAAGACCAAGAGAAGGGAACCAAAAAAAGAAAGAAACTAAAATAAGCTATAAGATGCAATGAATCAGCAAACTTTTATTTCAAACATTTAGTTAACGAAATACATAATTCTCATAAAACAAAGAACCAAATAAATAACATAAATGAGAACTAAATTATAATATTGAGGTGAAGAATAGAAAGAACGAGGGAAGACAGGGAGGAAAGAAAAAAAGGAATTCACAAAAACCTTTAGTATCAAAGGGAGCGTAGATAGCTCAACTGGAGGCAACTCCTTCATCACACCGTTGACATTGTGATATGTCTCACCTAAAAATTACAAAATGGAGTGTCAACAATAACAGCTTCATGCAATAGCGTAAACAGCCTGTGATAACTATATATACAAACTTCAAGCTAAATTTTGCCACGTAGGTAAAGATATAGGCATTTTATGCCTGGTATATTGTAACTCGGATATAATGCGAGCAAGACTCTTCTAGTAAGTAAAACCAGTGGTACAATACAAAGTGACAAAAATTAAAGCAGTAACAGTTTTCAGCTTGATGATAATTCATCTTGTAAGACAATTCACGTATAAAAACCATAGGCACATATATAGCCCTACCTGACCAAGAATAAGAAGTATATTAAGCCTTGAAAAAGAAAGCATGTAGGATGTAAGTTAGAGGACATTTTGATGGAACGGGATTACAATGAGATAATTAATACAAACAGGGACTACTTTAGACAACAAGAGTCATACAAGGACCGGTGAAAGTACTTACGATTAAGAGAGTTAAAATGCATGTTCCTTCGCACACTACATATATGATCCCTATACAAAACAATTATCTCATATTAAACGTTATAATGTAACCCAGAAATCTGAAAAGCAAAATAAGGAAAAAGAAAGCAAACTGTAGTGTAGATAGAGTAAACAAAGAAAAAGAAGCTATATCTGATACTAGCCATATGTAGGAGCAACCAGTTGTCTCTTGGAAGCTAAGGGCCAATTCAGTTGAAAATTCTGGGTCCTTCCAGGAAATAATCATATCTGAAAATATTAGGTACATGTGTAAATAAGCTACAGAAAATGGAACAAGGTGAAACATAAATTAAAATTGGAAACAAGGAAATGCTAAAGGACATAAGCATACCTCCTTGCTTATGATAAATATCATCTGAGCTGATGCGGTGCAACAGTAACGTTTCATTGTATGCATCAATAACAAAGAGTCCCAAGTCTCCAGATTTCTGTATCACAATTCAAAAATTTAAATTTCAGATAGACCAAATATAAATGGTTAGTGACCATCACAAATAGGAAGTCAGCATACACAATCCAACAAAAACGAGCAGAATATAAAGACTGAACCACAAAATGGACAAACCTTCAGATAATCAACAGTGACATGACCGGTTCCTTGGTCATCCCATGTCCCGTCATCAGTCAGAAAGTATACCTTGGCACGCTGAGATTATGAACATAAGATGTAAAAACTATAAAAGGACTGGGGTCCATTGTCATAACGATGCACACACTAACGAAGATATGGGAGCCATTATTTTTTATGAACACTCACGAGAAGGACCAAATTAAAATTATCTCTCGCGAGTCCTGTGGAGAGTTCATTACCCTGGAGGATGGTGTGGCAATGCAAATTACCCCCACGGGTGGCATTTTTATTGTGGACGGTAGTGACGGGACAGGCATTAACGGTGGATAATCTCCGAAAAAAAGGCTTTTATGTTACCGAGTGGTGCTATATGTGTAGGAGTGATGGGGAGACACATGATCACTTATTCATTCACTGTGACGGAGTCTGTTGGCTGTGGAATAGTATTCTGGCTTCTCAACATATAGATTAGGTGTTGCCTAGACGGATGGAGGATGTGCTGCGGGCTTGGAGGAGAAAATTCCGAGACAAGGATAACAAGCTAGTTTGGAATCTTATCTCGGGATGCATCGTTTGGTGTGTATGGAGGGAAAGGAACAACCGATGCTTTGAAGATCAAATACGTACCACAGAACAATTTAGAGAATTATTTTTTCTGACTTTGTATACTTGGTTTAATGCAGCGACTAGAAATCCTATAGAGGGGCTGCCTAACTTCATATCTTTTCTTTCTTGTTTAAAATGATAATACACTCCCTGTGTATTCTCTTTGATTAATGAAATTTCATGATTATTTATCAAAAAAAAAAAGGACCAAATTAAAATTATAGACAGAAGGAATTAAACGAAATCAACATTTCCACTCTCCTGAAGGATCAGATACTTATCATGAATCAATAATTTATCAACTCATCTGCTAGTTTACAATTTCAGATTTTTTTTCCAGACAGTGAGTTAGAGCTAGTACCGTAGCAAGAGCAGTACTCTAATTCCCTTTTCTTCATTATTTTACAATTTATGTAGACTGAACTCCCTTCTATTTATCCTCTTCAGTGCTGTCCCGCTTGTAAAATGGTGAATGGTTAATTCTAAAATAGTGAAATTCATCCTTCCTTATATTTGTTTATTGTAAGTTGAAGTATACAACGATAGTAAACATTTAGCTTCTTATCTTTTGCTGCTATCAATGTTGTTAAAGGGTACAAAAGCCAAGAATGTACAGACTCAGATCTTAATTTATGGTGCAACTTTTTTCAGCCATAATATTTGTTAAGAATTATCTGAGTTCAGTTTAACATATTTGCTAAAAATAATATCCACTTTCAAATCTATGGTGTAATTATAGACATATGTTGTAGGATCTTATGATGATCAATCCAATTGAAAAGATCTCAAAGATCCTAACCAGGTTCAGATTGTAAGATTTTTGGCCAATCCTTTGCTAAAGGTAATGAAATTACAGCCTCAGGATATATTGAGCAGTTGCAGATAGTCACAAGACTTGCAACTTACAACAACATAAGGCCATCTGCATTCAAATACCATGATTTGAAAAAAAAAGAAAAAAAAATCTTCCAGTATATTCCTTGATAATTTCAGATATGAATAAAATTCTTGCCATACTAACATCGCTGTATTTTCAAAAGTCAAATTTGAACCCCACAGAACAATTGCTCCCTGACCAAATGCAGAGATTGAGGAAAAAAACTACAGGCATAAAATAAATTTGCAAGACGCCAGTTATATCACATGCTTAAGAAAGAGAGTAGTTTCATATGACCATTGCACTCCTGCATGCCAGTCAAAAGATCTTCTGAACCTCATTATTCAATTGTGTACAGTGAAACCCAGAAAATAAAAACCAAAGCTAATTCACAAAACAAAATTTAGTCCATAAATGATGAAATTACGATATAACACGAAAATACACCGAGTAGAACTTCAATTTCAAAAAAGAGTAGAGCTTTCAATGCTAAAAAAAGCAACTACAAGACTTCAATTCCAGTGAAAAAGATAGAACTTTCTTTCTTTCATCATTTTAATCAATTTTTTTTACTAAAACAGACTGACCTGCATCGAATTGTCGACGGTTGGTACTTCTCCTTGCGCGCCCATTGAAGAAGCGAAGTGGAAGTTCAACACTGTACGAACCGCACGATTAATTTACCGAACTAAATACACAGCATCTTCCAATAAAATAGTTTACAGAATAAATATTAAATAAAAACAACGCTGTGGCGAAATTCCGGAGATCAATTGAAAACCCGAATCGCCATTGATAATATTATAGCAAAGATTCTCTCTCTATATCTCCCATTATTTTCTGTGTTCTTCTTTTTGAGCATTTCCCGGAGCCCGATCTTTGACAACCAGCTGAAGTACTTCTATGAAATGACGATAGTACCCCTATTACGTGGTGGAAACTACAGGAGGTGCCACTAACCTTTTGTGCACGTGAAATTATGATATTTGTGTGTTTTTCCTCCCAAACTGACCTATGACAAGTGGCATTTACTGATTGATTCGGTCCAGGCAAACCAATTACATAAAAAATAATAATAATAAAAAATAAAAAAATTCCTCCACTTGCCACATCAGCCTCCGGTGGCGGGGTTTATCCGCGGCTCTTCGATATCTCCGCCTCTCTTCAAGACTTCAACTGTAACTTATACATACACTTACAAACACACATACAGAGACGGTAAGCATTTGCTATGTATGTATTTGATATGCAGACCTCAATCTCTTCTCTCTCTATATCAAACCCAAACTCCACTTTACGATCAAATTTCCGTTTCCGCGCTCTCCGGCAAGAGGCTTCTGTTTTTCACCCAGTTTCCAGGCTCAAGAAACGCGAGTCTTAGAGAATTAGAATTGTTCAGAGAAAGTCGTTTTACAAAAGCGCTTAGTTTCAGTTTCAGCTTCGACTTCGGGCAATGGCAGCCCTCCGAAATCGTTTGATTATGATCTCGTGATCGTAGGTGCTGGAGTTGGGGGGCTGCATTCCATGCTGTTGAGAAAGTACGGCTTCTGCGAATTATGTGAAAATTTGTGATTTTATTACTTTGAGCTTGATTTTCGTTGAATTACGTGAATAGTTGTCATTTTGAGGCATTGAACGCAAATTTTAAGTTATCCTTCAATTGATTTGTGCGAAAATTTTGATTTTTTAGGTCTCAAGCTTGAATTATTGTTGAGTTTGTTATCAATTGATTGATTGAGCAAGTGTGTATGATATTTAACTGATTTTTGGTGCATTTCTTTGGCTTCGGTTTTGTCAAAGCGTTACTGAATTATCGAAAGGTATGCCTTCATCTTAAGCCTCTCACCAGAAAAAAAATATAGCTCAAATTCAATTGACTTTGTTCAGTTCCTAAGCTGTAAGCTTGATTTTAGTTGAATTTTGGAATGAAGTATTCTTTCTCTGAAAGCAAATGCCCAAGAATTCAATTAACTTTTGAGCATTCTTATGACTAGTTTTTTTCAAGGCATTGCTGGCAGCTGATAGTGGATACTGATTGCAATTATTATAAAGTCATCTTCAGTATGTTTTGAAGTGAGTACATTAGCTGCATCTTTTACTGCATGTTGTAATCTTGAGAATAAAATTTTTGTCACTTCAGTAATTGAATGATGAAACAGATGGTTTTTGAAATACAATTGTGGTTTAAACTGGAGAATTGGTTTATCTAGGTCTGGTGAAAATATCCTTGCATGTAAACAGTGACTTAAAAGTGGTATTTGCTACTATCAGTTGAACTGGATTATACAATAAGTTCACATCATAGTTTTATACTTCACAAGCTAAGGTCCATGATGCAATTAATATCATATTCCCATTGTATATGATATTTGAATATGAACTTCGAACAAAAAATGGACCTTAGCTCGTGAAGTATAAAACTATGATATTTACCCAATCACTCAAAAGAATAAATGAGGATGTGAAATTTGAACAAGCAAAGGTCTATGATGCAAGGAACTGGATCTATCATATTATATCAAACCGAAGGAATCCCATGCTAAAAATGTTAACTTCTTCAGGTGTCGACTGCCCAAAAGTGTAAATCAAAATGTCAGTATAGACCACCTACCAGGATGTAAGGAACTAGACTAATCACATTATAACAATCCAAAACTCAAGTAGCCCTGCCATAATTGTTAATTTCTGAAGGTGTCTTTTTTACATCAACTAAATGGCATTCCGCATAGCTGTTGGTCATCTGCAGTTTACCAACCAAAGTTAATCTTGGTGGTATTGAATGTAAGCTTGAGCATTTGGCTTTTCTATCGTTTACACATGTTTATATGAAAATATGAGATACAGATGAGCTAGATATCAACAGTTAGGAAATTGTTGCTGGTCCAATTTATCTTTTAGCTAAACGTGGATGGAGGAAAAAGCATGTAGTTTTAGACAAAGTATCCTGTTTGAAGACTCAACTGTTCTAGTGTCTTATCCAAACATCGTGTTTTAAGATTCAAAGACGAAAAAATAAAAAATAAAAACTCATCATATACGAGCTTATCATTCGTTGGCAAGTAATTTCTTTATTTCCTTTTCATTTTGTTTTGTGGCATTTACTACAATTTTACACTTTTACAATTTTGCGGTCTTTATTTATTTTCAGATCAATGTGGAAACACGACGTGGGTTTGTACCCGTGATGAGCGCATGAGAGCAATTGATGTCAACTGCAATCTGGTTTGTGACCTCACGCCTAATCTGTTTATAATTACTGCAAAATGTTCTTGATCTAATATTTCTATTATTAGGGTTCCTCACTTATATTGCATTGGTGATGCAAATGGTAAAATGATGCTTTCCCATGCAGCAAATGCTTGAGGAATATCTGGTAGTTGGTTTTGCCTAATAATTTTTAGTATGTAGACTCAATAGTTCAATTTTACCTGTCATATATGTATCACAACGGTTTGTTTTACACAGTTGTTGAACTAGTTACTGGAAAAGATCACGTGCTCGATCATTTAAGCATTCCAGCGGCTTGTTCCACTCATCCTGAAATCAGTATGGTTGGGTTGACTGAGATAAATTCTAAATCATTTTATGTAATGATGAAAACAAGACATATTTCGGAGTTCATCTCCTTCTATGGTTCACGATGGCGAAAATAATCTCTTACCAGCAATTATTAACCACGTGCATCATCTCAGCAGGACTTCTTACATAGACTTAACCATCAAGTTGTTTTCTTAAAGGAAGACCACCATATTTAATATACAAGCTATTTAGTAAAGTCTCATATATTCGAAAGGGTCTTTTTCGTTTTATGAGGCCTCAATATTGTGCTTCCCAATTCGATGCCAGGTTTTGGCCAGTAGTATGCAAAGGATTGAATTCCTTTTCTTTTACTTTCTTTTTTCTTTTTCTAACTCAGTCATGGCTGTGAACCCCAAAAGTCCCTGTGTATGTATCATATCGATGTTATGTTTCAATTTGTATGCTGTTTATCTTTCAGTCTCAAGCCGAGGAAAAAGTTGAAAAGAATGGATTTGAGGTAAGTATCACCAAAACGAGTTTTAATGCCAATACAAAGGCTCCAGCAGACAATGAAGGGGAAGGACTTGCTAAGGTTATATTCCCTTTCTCTTCTTTTATATCATTACTACCTCACCATAGGCTACATGACTAGTGACTTCAAAAGATGTAACTTCCGGATATCGTGCTAGAATATAACAAGATAATACGAAAATCCTGTTGTTTCACATTCATTGGTTGTTGCAAGGTTATTGAAGAATATTCATCTATACTTCTATTGTTTCTTGTAGTTGATATACATACCTGACAGCGGGGAAATTATGGAAGTACACATTTTTGGAATGCATGCTGCAGACTAATCCATGAAGCATCTAATGCCATAGCATTCGTGGCCGAGTTTAGGTACCCGAACATTAGTTAAAAGTCATCTGCATTGCCCGAATGGAAACATTCTATTTATCCCAGTTTTTATTGCAAATGGTAAAGATATTCATTTTCATTTTTCCCCCTTTTTTGTGGATTTTGTGGGAGCAGGTAAATGCTAATGTTATCAAACCAGTTAGTGGACCAGCTGCAGTGTCAGCTTTCCAGCATTGAGATATAAGATTTTGAAGAAATATGCTTGTAAGTTGTAGGGGAGATTAGTGTCACGTGGTTAGTTTTCTCACACCGGAATAACTAGACACCGTGCGGCCTTAATGTTCACAATTTCCGTCCCTACGAGAAAACTGTTAAGTCAGCCTTTCAACGCCCCACGAATAATATCACCAAATAGGCTAGATCACTACAACTTTGGATAGAGGATTTTGAAGTAAGAAAATATAACAACAAGTAAGATGTGGAGGAAACTCTCTCTTTATAATAATCTCATGAATATGACATGAATTACATGAATCCCATGGATCCCATAAATCCTAGGAATCACATGCATTCCACATCCCCTAGATGTAAAAACTACATGAATTCTACGTGCATTCTACACACCAATTTACAAAGAGACTTAACTTTTTATTTATAGGCAAATTTCTAGCAAGAGTCTTGGAACTAAGGGCAAGATCAATCTTCATCCAATGGCCTCATTGAATGCAAGTAGCTTTAAACCTCTTTAGACAATAAAGAAGTCAAGTTGGAATTCTCTTCATGCAAGTGGAAGATCTCTACAATTCCCAAATGTACTAGACATGTCTTTTTCATAGCTATCAATTTGACTTTTGCTTCCTCCTTGTCTTGATATCTTGCAAGAGGCATAAGTAACCATCTTTGACTAGAACTCCCAAAATATCCAACATCCAGTCCAGGTATTTCTCCCTAAAAAACCATTTGGCATGCCCATGTCACTCCCCATGTCATGCAGCCTGCAGTCTGTGTTTCTATGCTGCTTGTGTGTTGTCATGATTGCAGTCTGTTTCTGACCATGTCCTGGGTGCTCCCTGCAATCTGCCTGCATTGCAATTTGTGTTGCTGTGCCTGAATACGAACCCGAATTTTCCAAACACCACCCAAACACGAACCCGAATTTTCAGACACGACCTGGACACGAACCTAACACCATTGACATCGATCCTCTCCCCAGCAAATTAGGTGACACTGGCATCGCCATGACATCCCCGTGCCATGCTAGCTCCCAAGGCGTCATCGTGCGATCCGTCACATTAGAGATTGCAGAACCTCGGACGAGAAAAGCACATGGTGTGACTGTATTGAGTGAACTCTCTGGTATATCAAAAGTATAGCCTGAGTGACATTCTCAGAGATAGTTCTTGAAGTTCTCACAAAAGGATATCGATTGCTATTCATTTGGTAATACCAAATGGAAAATTGAAAGACGCGTGCTGTGACCAAAAGAATAACCATCCAAATATAACAATTACGAAGAGAACTCACCAAGCAAACACTTTTTTATCAGGGGCAGCATGAAAAAAGAAAAATGCAATTTTAAAGAACAAGAATCCAACAATCAATTTCAATATTATGCTCACTTTGTAATGAACCCTTCATGACTGAATTCTCGATCATCAAGTGTGCATGCATCATGAAAAAAGAAAAATGCAATTTTAAAGAACAAGAATCCAACAATCAATTTCAATATTATGCTCACTTTGTAATGAACCCTTCATGACTGAATTCTCGATCATCAAGTGTGCATGCATCATGAAAAAAGAAAAATGCAATTTTAAAGAACAAGAATCCAACAATCAATTTCAATATTATGCTCACTTTGTAATGAACCCTTCATGACTGAATTCTCGATCATCAAGTGTGCATGCATCATGAAAAAAGAAAAATGCAATTTTAAAGAACAAGAATCCAACAATCAATTTCAATATTATGCTCACTTTGTAATGAACCCTTCATGACTGAATTCTCGATCATCAAGTGTGCATGCAT
>CAIGRF010072770.1:18026-51817 GCA_903798235.1 Fraxinus ornus | reverse complement strand
CAAAACACATTTTAAGAATCAAATGCATGAATGAGAAAGATAATATCAGAGAGATCAAAATTGAAAAAAGAAAATGAAAACCAATGGAAAAAAAGAGACTTGTAAAATGCATGGAGAACAATATTTCCAGTGTCTTTTTTATTTTGATCCATATAAAAAGTGCAAGGTTCAGACCCAATAGTCTTTTACACTGGCAGCATCTGGTTAGGCATGGCCCATTTAGACATCCAACATATACTAGAAAACATGTATTCAATCATGAATTATCAACCCTAAGAATATCGAGACATACAGTAACATTTCTATAAAATAAGAACATTGGAATTAAAGAAAGATTATTAATTTATTGATAAATAAATAATTTATTACTTCAACGATACATAACATGAAGCCATTCAAATCAACACTACAAAAATGTGATGGATACCAATCACCTCTTAAATCATACAAATGAAAATGAGACGATAAAATAGCCAATTGACGAAGACGTTCAAGGGGTACTAAATACAATTGCCAACCTTACCAGCTTGAAAGAACTCGACTTGAGCAACAACTAGATCCACGCACTGCCCAACCAATTTGACCAGCTTCAGAATCAAATCAAACTAACCCTCCTCCAAAGGAAGTCGGGATTGAACGAGTTCAAGAATTATGTTGGGTTTTGATACCCAATAAATTCCAGAGGATGATGTAAAGCGTCGAAATATATTTTATAGACTTCGACCAATGGTGAATTGATTACCAACAATCAAGTCTAAATGTTCAACCTGAAAACAACGTGGACCGTTGAAAATAGCTTAAGGAATTAATGTTATTCACGGTACATATATTCATCTATTGGACGACTCTTGATTCTAGCACATTTAACCCTTTCTTGGCCTAACTAGAATCTAACATATTCTTATATATAGGTTACTCTTGCCGTTTTTTAGTGTGTGATTTGTGAAATGTTGGAGAAAGCGAGGCTGTCTAATTGTGAGAGGAAAATGTGTTGCTTTGTGTTCAAAACCGGTGACTCCCCCTGTTATTCTCTTCTTCCTTTGTTCCTTATTCATAGGTTTTTTCGTGCCTTTGTGGCTTGCAAATCAACACCGATATGTTGTCATTTGTAGGTGAGATTGATAAGCAATCGAGATGAATATTGGTTGTGAGTCGAAGCTGTTTGAATTGATTGATTTGTAAAGAAAAGTAACATGAAACTGAGTCCGGAAATCACCAATCTGAAGATCTTAGAACGAGCTTCAGCAATAAATTACATGATAGAAATATTGGTCGACATGCTGATGGAGGAACAACTAGAAACCAGTATATTAACCAAGTAAAAATTAATCATGTAAAATCAGTAATTAATTTTAACTACACATGTTATGAAAAATATAACTTTTATCAACTTTTCAATTATACATTTTACCAAAATTTGTCAAACTTTACTCAAGACCTGATTTCTAACCAAATCAAACAGGAGCTTAATTTGTTGACATTGGATCCCAAATATATTGGACATTTGATAAAGATAGTGTAATACTCACACGTGTGGAAACTTAGGGGTGGCAATAAGCTCGAGAGTGACAATTCCCTTCCCAATTATGTGCAATATCAAATAATTCCATATCAAAACACCCCAAAAAGTCACATTTCCCTTTCATCAATTTTCTCATTCATTCATTACATGAACAACCACAGCATAGAAGAACTACATGTTCAGATCCAAAACCATAACATGCCTCTACTGCTTCTTGATTCCACTATGTGTGATATTCTCGTCGGTCGACAAAAAAATGCTATCGTTCGAGCTATTATGCATCGGTTGTACCCTTTTTGTTTGTGTTTCTTCTTGCATTGTTGCTCATTTTCCCGGTCAAAACCACCGTTATTACGTCGATTAATCCTGGTTGAGTGAAAAATAATTTGAGCCAAAACATATCATTTAGAACAACCATATGTACAACCACACTAGCACAATAATACAAGGACTTTATATACTACTTTGTCGTTAAAAACCCACTTATATGTGGACGTGAGCGCCCACAGTGTTTATAAACCCACAAGGTAACACTGCACTATTGATGTATTATTCAAAAGTGATTGATTCCCACAAGTCACAGTCTCAAACTAAACCCTCGTGTATCGCGTTACAAGCAAGCCACAAAAATACTTAGCTCCGTAGTCACCCAAAAATTTCAATGGATTAAATGGAAATCAACCCTGAAAAAAATCAAGAAAGACATAAGTGGTTAATATTAGTGAGTCCATCTAAATATGCGGATAAAAAAATGACTTGAATATTTATAAATATAAGCCAAACATCGACATCCCCACTAGTACTACCCCTTGTCCCCAATACTAATTTCTATTTATTAACTAAATAAGTTATAATCACTCCCCAAACATGCTCGAGATTTCTTTTTTTTTTTTTTTTTTTTAAATATTCAGCCAATCAGCCGTGCTTAGAATTAAGGGCCCGTTTGATAGGTTTTTACTTGTGTTTTCATAGAAGAGTTTTCGAGAAAGTTATTTTAAGCCCCATTTCTCTAAGAGCCATGCTATATGAACATAACCCTTGACATAGGGGGTGACATAATGGTCAAATGTCACCCTTCTTCTAGCAAAATTCTTTCTCTAAAAACTCTTTTAGTCATAGAATCACTTTAAAAAATTATATAAACATGTTCAAAAGTAACTTCTTAGTTTCTAAGCAATTTTTGATTTTTTTAAAATCTTGCCAAATGAGTCCTAAGTCAAATTTACTTGTTAAAAACCATATTTTAAAAAATTACTTTTTTACTAATAAAATATACTTTTTTTTTTCCGATCAATAAGCGCATTGGATGAATCTTTCGCAAAAGTGTATTATTAATTGCTATTTTCTTCTTCCCAAAGAAATTGAAAGAAACCAAAAAGTCGTCGAAATCATCATAGTGGAAAAGGGCAAAATAAAGAGGATTTCTCAAAAGGCCCTTTTATTGACTAAAAATCCTTTTTCTTTTATGATAATTACAATCACACCCTCTATAATTACAAACTCTAATAAAGTATATGCTAAATGTATTGATACTACATTTCTATATATTTATTCCATGTCGTACTTATGTCTTAAAATTTTTTCATCGTATTCTTATCTTCACATTTTATTAATTACCTCATCTTGTTCTAATGACGGTTAATGTTCAAAAGTTACGTTAACAAAGAATGAAATATTTAGTTGCCTATCATATTTTTAAACATAAAAAATAAATACAAAATTACGATAAATATTTCTCCCTCATCTTACATATTGTTTAACAATTTTTTTAGAGGGAAATTTCTTTGATCTTAATACAAGTACTCAGAAGGACATAAACTACAGCAAATAAACGACCATAGCTGCTCTTGTGCCATCCTTTTGTGATTTTTAAGGGACCAACCCAACAACAACAATAGTTCTCGACTTTGAAAGTAGATTGATCTTCCGCATAGCTCAAAGAAAGGCTCTCTCGTAGAGCTAAAAATGGAGTCTACATGTATCTTATAGAAACATAAACGTGACGATAAATAAAGCATCTTTTAAGTATTATTAAAATAGTATGGTGGGAATATTCCCCCAAACACATCCTCTGATATTGTCATGAATTTGCTTTCCTAATGATTAAGGCATGTGCCTAAACTTCTCTTTATGTCAAAATTGACTGATAAAAGCACAACATTAATTTTGTATAACCAATGGGTTAATTTCACAAACGGTCACTGAACTTACGCAAAAATAACAAAACGGTCACTGAAGTTGAAACTTGCAGAAACGGTCACTGAAATTTCATGCGCTTTCACAAACGGTCACTGGAGGACCGTTATGCCTTTAATTCAAACATAAAGGACCAAAGTGAGTACAACCAGATTTTGGACAGCTTGGAGGTGCCAAATTTGAACCACCATAACTCCGTCCTCCGACCACCTTTTAATTTATACGGACCAATATACCATATTGATGCCATCAATGCCCTCTTAACAACCCACCCAACCACTGGCCGTGATCCCGTCGGAATTGGCCGGAAAATCGTGCCAAAGTGAGCTACCCGAATTTTAGACGGCTTGGAGATGGCAACTTTGGACCACCATAACTCCATCCTCGGGCCACATTTTTCCATGAATTAATATACCATATTGAAGCCCTCAATACCCTCTTCAAAACCCACCCAACCACCGGCCGTGATCCCGTCGGAATTGGCCGAAAAAAGGAGCCAAAGTAGGCTATCCACGCACAGCCGGATTGATCTGCTGCCCTCTTTCACTTACAGAAAATAGTAAATTAAAAGATAACTATAATTTTATTAGTTCGTAAGAGAAATGAGAGCACTGGTACAAAATCATATACAAATAATATAATCAAAATAAAAATCTATTTCATTCACGTTTCTAGACTTGAACGGGGTTTGGTTTGGGTCGATTTCAACTCCAACCCTAAACCAAAATCAAATCAGTCGATTTGGGTGAATTTCAACACAAATCAATCCACTCTAACTATTAAACCGAAACCGAATCGACCCAAATGTAATTGGTTTGGTTTAGTTCGATTCGATTCAATTCGATTAGGTAAGTCGATTTACACTTTTAGTACAAATTGATTTCTTTTAAAAAAGAAATTGTCTGAATTTTGGGCTCATTTAAATTAGAAGAACTAAAATAACTCAATAACTTTATATTACAAGAATTATTGACTAACGAATGAAATCAAAATAATAAAGGCAAATCAACAAAAAACTTAAAAATTTTGTAACTTTTTATGTATTATGTAACCTGACTCTTTGAGTAGGGAAAAATGTTAAGTAAAACATAATGAGCTTGTGAAAGAAAAATTTCAGTGTTATTACTTATTGGCAATATCGTAGATTAGAGGGAATCGGGATATAATTATGAAATTAATGCTTATCTTTTAATTTTCATTTTTCTTAAAAAGAAGAAGATAAAAATGTAAGTAGATTGGATCGATTCAGTTAATCAGTAGTTTAAGGTTTCAAATTATGGTTGAATTGATCCACCATGTTTTTGTTTAAAAAGAAAAATCAAACCAAACCAATTACATGTGTCAAATCGACCCGAACTGGTTTGAGTCGGTTCGATTTGATTGGTTTGATCGATTTTTCAATTTTTTTTGCCTAGGCCTACACGATTCAAAACAACTCATCACATTGCTGTATGATTTTATACTCTTATGACTTCCAATGACATTTATATTATTCGTATCAATGAGCGAAGATATTATAATCACCTTAAAAATATATTCTATTTATAATCACAAATAATAATTTATGGTTGTCCATGAATAAAAAGACGTGAATGGCTAGGGCAAAACATGCGTTGATGTGAGAACTCGAGCAAGTATCAGTGATCGATCACTTTAGAATAATTTAGGTAGTTTACGTCCTCGATCAAAATTCATTAAAGTTTTTAATAAATTGAAAAATGTCTAACACATCTAAAAAATTGAAACCAATACTAGAAATTTTCGAAAATATAAAAGAGATGTAACCACAGTTCATTTGAAATTGCTAGTGAATTCTATTCTTCAAATGGGTAGTTTGACAATTGAATCTGATTTTACGTATTGATGTATTAATTTGAAATTATACAAGGATTAGAAGTGTGACGATTGGAACAGAAATGTCTTTTAGGAAAGGATAATGATATCTGACACCAATAGGGGTGGCAAACAAGCCGAGCCGGCTTGGCTCGTTGCCCACAAGCTCGAGCTCGTGGCTCGTTATAAAATGAGCCGAGCAGAAACTAATAGGGGTGGCAAACGAGTCGAGCCGAGCCTACGAGCTCGAGTTTGTGGCTCGTTGTTCGGCTCATTGCTTGTGAGCGAGCTCGTCTCTCGCGAGCCGAGCTGAGCTGCTCGGCTCGTGGCTCACTTTTTTGAATTTTTTATTTTTTTTAATTATCCTTCTATTTAAAAAAAATAGACGAACCGCTCGTCAAAAACGAGTCGACCTGCTTGGCTCGTGCTCAAACGAGCCCGAGCGGCTCATGGGTCGCTACAGTATGAGTCGAGCGATCGAGCCGACGAGCCGCTCGGCTCGATTGCCACCACTAGATACCAATAATATTACAATACTAGATTACGTAGCATTATGTAAGAGGTTCAATTAAAGCTAAAATTATGTGATTCATTTAATTGAATTTATAATTTAATGTCCTAGCGTGCCATTTAAACTGATGTTAAATACGAGTATAGAAATTCATATCGATCAATTGAACCTTCTCAAACTGTAACTTTTTAAGAATCAAAAAGATTTGTGTCAAAATAACATATGCCAAGAAAAACAAAAAGCCTTGGACACGTAATGGATCTTGAAGTAATATTTCAACGTATCGGTGACCAAATCCGCCCTCATTCGATTACTCATTAATGGCTAACCTATTTGTTTTCCTTCCATTAAGATAAACCCGACGACTTTTTACTTTTTAGTTTCCTTAGCTCAGAAGATTTCTTTGCGAGAAGAAAAGGGGAAAAATAAATAAATGCTGATTTAAAAATAATAATAATAAAATAAATTATTTTCCATAATATTAATCCTCTGCTTCCGCATTCATACGTACAGTACACAACTACTTCGTTTCCATTCAACTCCCATTCCTCACAGTTTGTTACAGGGAGAAAAATGGTAGCTTAGTTATTCATTTAATATAAGCTAATCGTCGGAAAATAACTTGATTTCTTGGCTTTTTCAACGTTGATTTCGATTTAATTAACTGGAATTTTCCGTTAATTATAGGGCTAAGGTTCTTCTTTTAAGTTTGGGTTTTAAATATAAAAACAATTAAAGGGTTTTTGTGGGTTTGTCTGTAACGCGATTTGTGAATCTGGGCTTTTGTTGTAAATTATGGAGGCTTCTACTGTAGTGATCAAGGTTAGTTTTTTCTTCTTCTTTTTTCGTTTTTAATAGTTTCATCAATTTGTATGTTCTGTATGTACCGTTAATTATTGATTTTTTCCCCCTATTTCTGTAATCAGTAAGTTTTTTTTATACATTTTTATTTATTTATCATGGGCATGTTTTTAGTAGTGAAGTTTTAGTTAAATAACTCAATTGCATGCTAAGTTTGGGTGTTATCTTTCAGGCTTTGATGTTCTCTAAGCCCCAACTTAGTTTGTAACTCATAGAAGAAAACTCGCAGGACACTTTGATTTCTTTCTCTTTTGCTTGGTAAAGAGAATTTCGGGGTTTAAATTCTCGTAGATACCATTTTTTTAACAAATTTTTTGGTCTGGGTTTTATTATTTTTCTTTTTAAATAAATATGCCCGAGATGAATTTTATGTATTTATTGTTGTGCCTTAAACTGAAGCAGAGTCAAATCTTGTCAAAATCCGTGCAGAATTGATCGAAATACTTGCAGAGAGACATCCCTTGTTAAGCTTTTTCATTGCTGAAGTTGTTAACTTTCCGATTTTCATGTTTGCTGATATATAATGAATGAGACTATATTTTGTTTTAATGGTCTGAAATCTTTGGTTAGATATTTGCCCAGTGTCAGTTTACTTTTTAGCTTAATTCTGTGTGTTTTCAACTCTCATTAGTCAATTGATCATTTGTTTGTACCTAGGCTTGTATAATCTCAATTGCCTTGATTATTAATGTTGTTACTATTGTGACATTTCTACAGATCAAGTATGGGGATACACTCAGGCGCTTCATTGCCAAAATTATTGATGAGGGACTGAATTTCAATATAGAAGGACTAAGAATACGGATATTTTTCCTTTTCAACTTTCCTGTAGATACCACCTCGCTCATGCTGACTTATATTGATGAAGATGGTGATGAGGTTGCACTCGTTGATGATGATGATCTGCGTGATGTGGTGAGGCAGGCCCTGAACCCCTTGAGGATTACTGTGAAACAAGCTCGTTCAAGTGGAAATTTTCTTCCCTTGTCTCAAGTTCAGACACCCTTTCAGAATCTGAACCCTAATATCTTCGAAATTTTGAAATCTGTGCCAGAACCTCTACAGGAAACTGTAAAGAAGCTATTGATTGAGTTGGCATCAAAAGTGTCTTCATCTGTGCCAGGTATAGCCGAGCTTGTTGATCACTTCTCCGACAGGGGTTTGTCCTACCTTGATCAGCTTTCTGATTCCCAACCTGGAGCGCAGCATAATACCCAGATTGAGGTTTGTGAAAGTACCACAGATACTGAGCATTGGAATTCCTCCATGGTTGACCCATCGACATCGAAGGTCCTGTCAAGCATTGGACCAAATGAGCGACCTTTGAAAAATCACGAGAGCTCAGCAAAATACATACCTCAGACAACCCCAGAAAAAAATGAGGTCAAACTAGGAACCGTAAAAGGAGGTAGCATGGAGGCCTCGTCTTCCAAAGCACCTGAAGCTGTGAATGCTTATGTTGGTGACCCTTGCGTTGATTCTCTATGTGAATCAGCAGGCGTGGATCCTAAGCCGAGCCTTGTTCCTGTCTCTTCTCTCTCACAAGAAAAATGCTTTGCAGGAACATCCAGTGCTGATACAACTGAGAAGGTTTGTTTGACACCTTCAAATTACTCATCTGATGCACAAAAGCCAATTAAGGCTGGGCTGGATTTTCTTCGATGGAAGAGTGCCAAAATGAGTGCTCCAACTACTTATCCCGCTCATACGCCATGGAACTATCCAGATGGTAGTATAAAATATGTATTTCATGATGGTGTTTGGATGGACCCTAGTCTTGTGAGTCAAAGTCCATTTTCGGCAGTACCTGTTGGAAATGACACTGCTACCCCACCACATTCTATTTCTCAAAGGAGGAGCATTAGACAAAATGATGGCACTGGGAGTGTCTTCCATCGGGGTGTTCGTTGCGATGGTTGTGGGGCCTACCCTATAACTGGTCCCAGGTTCAAGTCAAAAGTGTGAGACCCCACCCTAATAAGTTTTCTGATCAATTTACAATTTAGCTGTTATGAAGGATCCCCAGAGACTCACCTATTCAGTTTGTTTCTGCAGAAAAGAGGATTATGATCTCTGCAGCATCTGCTTTACCGAAATAGGAAATGATACCGACTACATCAGAATGGATCGTCCCATATCTTATCGACACCCCTTGTTTAAAAAGGGGTTGCATGGCCTTGTGTGTATAACCATTTCTTTTTGTTTCTTTATAAGCATGAGTCTAGCTTATGGCCATTCTTTTCTATTTTTGACTGTGTTGCTCTTGTTAAATTTTCTCATTGCAGCATCCCAGGGATCGAGCTGATTTAATTTCACAGGCTATCAGGGGTTGCAAGGTTAAACCAGTTATACCCAAGTTTGATAGTCGCTTCATTCAGGATGTGAATGTCATAGATGGTACTGTGGTGGCCCCTTTAACTCCATTTACCAAGATTTGGCGGATGAGAAACAATGGTACGGTAGTGTGGCCCCAGAGAACTCAACTTGTCTGGATTGAAGGAGACAAACTAAATAAATCACTTGCTATTGAATTAGAGGTTTGTTGTCATTATAACATTAGTATCGTTTCTAATAACTCTTAGTTTTTTTCATTTTTTTCTTTTGGGTCTGGTCAGAGTCTTATTCCCCCGTGACATGTTTGTAGGCCTACTTGCTTGTTATGAATTGTTTCTTATTTTCCCTTTTCACTTAGTTTTCGTCTTCTAAATGGAAAGGTAACTGGATTGACATGAAAGGGAAACTTAGGTTATACATTTTGTCTCTCATTTTTTACTTATAGATGATTGAACTTTTCTTATCGTTTTTTATTTTTGGGTCTGAGTTAATTGTGTGACCTTGTTCATCTGCTAAATAATTTAATGGACTTTTCTTATTCATAATGAGATCAATGCAATGTCAGGTTCCTGTGGCTGGTTTACCAGTAGACCATGAGCTAGATGTTGCAGTTGATTTTATTGCTCCTGAGATTCCAGGTCGGTATATCTCATATTGGAGGATGGCCTCCCCTACTGGCCAAAAGTTTGGACAACGCGTTTGGGTTCTCATCCATGTATGGAAAGTTTTGTTAACAAAACTATTTACTGCAGTTAATGTATTACTTTCTACTGAGTACATTTCGGCAATCCCTTTGTGTTCTGTAGGTCGATGCTTCTGTTAAGGAGCCTCTACATGAAAGAGTCCGTGACTTGAATCTTAATTTTCCTCCTCCAAGCAATGGCTTAACTAGTCCTGAAATTATAAATATGGATCTAGAACCCATGGTGGAGGACGGTCACCCTGCACCCATTAACTCCAATGACAACATGGAAGTAAGTGAACCAATGGTTGATGTGCAGCCAAGCAATGAGCACGAGAAGAGGTTCCCCATTGACGATAGCTTGTTGTTTGGAAGTGTTGCTGTGTTGAACTCTTTGCCTTCGGCACCTCCATCTGTTTTGTATGCGGTTAATGATCTCTATGAGCTAGTACCCACTTTACCTTCTCAAGCTCCACCTCTTCCTGAGGTGCCTCTACCTCTTGAAAATGCACCCCAATCAGTTTCAGAAACGATTGAAATTGAGGAGAAACTGCTTGGGGAACTTGAAGCAATGGGCTTCAAACAGGTTAATTTGAACAGGGAGATTTTGAGGAAGAATGAGTACGACTTGCAGGAAACAGTGGATGATCTTTGTGGTGTTTCTAAGTGGGATCCTATTCTCAAGGAGCTTGGGGAAATGGTGAGTTTTCTATTTCTTTTCATTTCGCCCATGTCCCTAATTGTTTTTTTGTGTATTCTTACCTTATTTGGCTTCTATGGGTTGTTGATGCAGGGTTTTCATGATACAGAACTGAACAAGAAACTGCTTGAGAAGAACAATGGAAGTATTACGCGCGTGGTTATGGATCTTATTGCTGAAGAGCAGTAGTATCTCTGAATAAAAGGTCCAATATCACCCCCATATATTATTATATAAATGCTCTAAATAAATGTAAGGATGTTAGGAACTCATTATGATGCCTGTTGATCGTGTTTTGCTGGGATGTTTTTAGGCATGTTTTGAATCTCCCAGACGCTTGTCGGAGCTATGTGCAGTGAACTTGCCTAGTGGTTCTTTATATATCTGATGTTATTTATACCTAGTTATTGCTACATGGTGTTCTTTGGCTTTGACCGTGTGCTTGAAGTTTGTTAATCTGAATATGAAAGCAATCGATATGCTTAAGTTCCAGTCATAAAGAGATTGTAATGAAATACAAGACAATAAACATATTAATGAACTTAACAACTGTCCCTTTTGTTGACCCAATAGTAGTTCACCAGAAATCATTGCAAGAACACGACCCATCTTTGAAGTGGTGGAAACGGTTCCTGTCTCTGATGATGATTTCTCTATCATAAACATTCGATATAACTTTTGTTGCATTGTGACAGTCTATGCATATTCTTAGATTTTTTGATACCCTAATTGCAGCCCCAGGGGAAGTCCTGATAAGGCCAAAAGCAATGGCCAGTTTCTCACTATGATGTGAAATCGAAACTTCTTTATCATGTCCATCAGCATCAAGTCTTGCATCTGCAATGTTAGGCACATAGCCAGCCAGCTTAATATGCTCGACCATGTCCTCTGTTGCTCTGTATATCTCGTCCAACTCCTCGTGCCCTTTATCTTCAGCCAAAAGCTCGTGAATGACACCATCCAATTCTATATAGCTGCATCCGGGGTTTTTTTTAATTCTGAGCACTTTCATCTCATTTCTCAAACTTGTAGCGTCGTCTGATCTGCCTACTGATGCATATAGATTAGAAAGTAGTATATAATCTCCACTATGTGCAGGTTCCAATCTAACTGCATTCTTCAGTGATTCCTCCCCGATTTCAACATGCTTATGAACTCTACACGAGGCCAGCAAAGTTCTCCATATTACAGCATTTGGTTTAATGGGCATGTTCTTTATGAACTGATACGCTTCTTCAATCAACCCTGTTCGTCCAAGCATGTCGACTACACAACCATAATGCTCAATTCTTGGTTCGATGCCAAAATCTCGGCTCATACTTGCAAATAAGCCCCTACCCTCATCGACTAAGCCTGCATGACTACAAGCACATAGGACGGCGATGAAAGTCACATCATTTGGCACCACATTCTCTTTCAGCATCAAATTGTAGAATTCGAGAGCTCTTTTCCCTCGCCCATCATTAGCTAGACCTTGAATTAGCACAGTCCATGCCCACACATTTCTCGAAGGCATTACTCTGAACACATCAATCGCATTATCCACGCACCCGCATTTTGCATAAAAATCAACTAACGCCGTCCCTAGTGTGACTGTAAGTTTCAAATTGTTCTTCTTTATGTAAGAATGAACCCATTTTCCAGTTTCTAGAGCTCCAAGGACGGCACAAGAGGAAAGCACGCTAACCATTGTCACCTCATTTGGTTCCACATTAGTCTTTTGCATCTCATGGAAGAGAGCAAGTGCCTCCTTGCACTGATTGGCTTGACTATAGCCCGAGATCATTGCACTCCAAGCAACGACATCCTTTGTACATAGTTTATCGAACAAACCGCTCGCAATATCCACACGGCCACACTTTGCATACATATCAACAAGTGAAGTAACCAAGTTAGCATTCTTCATTAGTCCGTTCAGCTCTACATACTCGTAAATCCACTCTCCCAAGTCCAAATCCCTGACCCTCCCGCAAGCTGTCAAAACACTAATCAACGTCACTTCATTAAAACCAACATCCATTTCGACCATTTTCCGAAACAACCCGATAACTTCTTGCCAATAACCACCTCTAACATATCCTGAAAACATCGCGTTCCATGTAATTGCGCTTCTTTTAGACATTTCATCAAACATTTGACTCGCCAAATTAACTCGACCACAACTAGCATACATAAAAACCAAAGCATTCTCAACAAACTCTTTAGAACCAAACCCATTTTTCAATTTCAAAACATGTGTATGGATTTGTTCACCTTCCCTCGAAGCTCTAAGTCTTGAACAGGCTTTCAAAACTGAAGGAAACGTAAACTCATCAGGTTCCACCACGTGTTCGATCATTTGCCTGAACAAAAGAATTGCCTTTTCAGGCAATTCCTTCTTCGTATATCCCCTGATCATTACATTGTAGGCCGACGAGTCAGGCTTTTCGAGTGCACAGAAAATGGATTCGGCATATTCAATGGTGGCATCGGAGACGAGAAGAGTGGCCGATTCGAGGAGGGGTTCAACCACGGACGGGTGGTGGACGATTCGCGTTTTAATGAGATGGGCGTGTACTTGATTGAGATCTCTAGTGGTCTTGCATTGTTCAAGAATTAAGGTTTTTGGGTTTTGTGGGAAGTGAGTGATGACAGTTTTTGTCGTTAAGGTCTTGGCGGGAAAGGTTGTAAGAGTGAGAGCCATTTGTGTGGTTGAAACAAGAAATGGGCTAGCGTTTGTGCCTTTTTTTTAATATATATATGTAAAATCTCTTCTTTAGTTCTATAGTTGATGCCATCAAAATTGTAAAATCTCACAAATTTTACTTGCTCGAGATGAAAATTACGAAATGTTCAACCTCTTGGTTTATCATGTAGTCAAATTAGCACAACAAATTCTCTTTGAACAATATGGAGAAAGTACAGAAAATCGTATCCAACTATTTCAACCATTCATCTTCCCTGACCCCACCAAAAAACATTATCTTCAAAAATACATGTAAATTGCAAATATGATTGCGTAATAATGGGTGAGCTTGTATACTTCTCCTTTAAACAACGAATGTATTTTAGACATTTCATACATGTATTAGGTCGTCCTAATATTCTTATGTCTATAAAAGATATTAAGGGCTCATTTTCTTTGAGACACAAATTGTGAGGCATGAATTCGTTGTTCTTGTCTCTTTTCTTGCTTGTAGTGTACAAGGGGGAGTGAACGTAGCTCACAATGTTGAGAGTCAACCATTAAAAATTAGTTTGGTGATTTCTTTGCTTAATATGCTCTTATAATTTGTGATACGGCTTATACCTATCACATTGCACTAACATAATTTGGCCACATAGAAAAAACATAAAGCTATTTTCCCCAAAGTAGTAATTTATATCGTCCTAATGTGTTAATGTCACAATAATTTAGCTCTTTTATTCCCTCATAAATTATTATATTCGAGACTGATTAAAGAGAGATTCTGATTCAAGAATTGGCCAAAGAGCACTATCTCAAACAGAACATATTCTTAAAATCATCATGCGTATGATTTGCAGCTTTACTGCAAGTCCTGCAGGGCAAGAGGGCTAATTTGGGCAGAAAAATGAGCAAAAACTATGATCACCATAGCAGTAGCCACCATTATGGTGGCGCCACGAGGTCTTCGGCCTCAGACTACCTTGAATACATTACCCGTTTGCAAAGAATGCCTACTATGATCCCCGATGTCCCCCAGTACCCGAACGTCCACGAGTTTCTTACCACCTATGTAGAAACACACAAGAATCGTGCCTTACTGAAATCAACAAGAATGGAAATCAACAAGGTTCGTAAGGAGAAAAACATTGATATGGAAGCCGATGGTTTCATCGCAGAAAAGCACAAGATCTTCGAATTGTGCAAATGGGGAACCTTTAAGGCGTATTAATATCAAATCATATAGGCAGGCTGCAGGCATAGTTACATACTATCTTAATGATGTAACTTCTATGCTTAGCTTAGTACAAAATAAGATGCCTGTCTTTTCTTCAAGTCCTCTTCTGCTGTCCTTTTTCTGATATTCTATGGTATAGAACTTGAGCTGTGCTTCTTGCACAGCATTTAGGGGGCTGTACATTTACAGCCCCCTCTACTTAGAACTTTCCCCAAAACAACCATGCTTGATGTACATCTCATTTGACAGCTTATTTGACAATTCTGTCATTGGATAATTTTAAAAAAAAAGCAATTTTTTCGTCCAATAAATATTACCAACAAACTTTTCTATCGACAAGGTGGTAAAAAGTAACGTAAAATCCTCGCAAAGGGTTCACAAGATGTCTCACAATTGATAGGTTCGACTAACCGTACTGGACGTGTTGAGGACACGGACCACCCATGCGGCTCTTAGGGGTATCCCACACCCATCACAGGCACTGGACCGGCCTTCCACCCATATGGCCAGAAAGCTTGACATTAGCGCGCACATAGGACTTTGGATAGTATAGTGAAACAATACCTGCATTTGATACGTGCACATTTGATAGTATGAGCCACACACAACTTATGGCAATCCTGCTGGACCACCTAGGTAGGCGAAGTTTGCTAGGTCCGTGACTCAATTATCCCTAGTCATGTTCGGTACTATCAAGTCCAACCAATCGAACATTAGCTTGTATTATCATGTCACAAGCAAAATTGCATGATTTCTTCCATTTTCAAGATGAAATAGCACTCAAAAAGGTAATTCACAAAATGTTCTTTTTTTCATTTTCACTTTGACAAGTAGGGTGAAAATGAAAGGCTTCACCTTCCTCAAAATTGAATTTATATGTAATTAGAAAGCAAAACTAATAAAATCACACTATAAAAACTTGACTAATCTAGCAAATCATCTTCATTAAATCTCCTAGAAGACGTTCTATTGAACAAATTCCTCAAACTATTCGAGCTCTCTTTTCGCCTTTTCGCAGCAGAATTTTGTTCATCCAATGCAGAAAATGGATTTTCCAACAGTAGTCCAGTTTCCAATCTTTTAGACACTGTCACAATCTCATAAGAATCCCAAAGTGATTGCCCAAAATCCCAAGATTTTACACTGTCTTTTCTTGAATACACACCCATTGCTTCAAGCTTGAACCTAGTTGGTTTGTTCTTGAAATTCAACCTGCGGGCATCGAATTCCGAGGTTGCTGTTTTTGAACTGCTGGAATGGCCATGCCAAGCTTGAGCCACAGCCTTGAGGATTTCAACTTCAGAATCATTTTCAGACTTCTTCATAGTTTTTTGGCCTTGAGGAAATTGTTTATGGGCCCTGATATTTTGATTGTTTTCGTGGGGAAAATTTGAACCTTTTGTTGGTGCTGTGATGAGGTACTAAGAATTGATGATAAGTTCCTCTCAAAGTCATGGGATTAAAAGAAGATGAGTGGTTCATGGGATAGGAGAGGGAATGTAGAGATATAGATGGTTTTATTTGTCTTTTTTTTTTTTTTTTGAAATAATTGAGAAGGAAAAAATAAATTAACAATGCCATGCAAAGTAATGAACAAAAGGAAAAACAAGAGAATTTGTAGTGCAAAGTGAGGCATGTTGAAGATAATTTTAAATGCTTAAGTTTAATTCAAATCGATTAATTCGATTGAAAAATTGGTGAATCGATTGCAAATCTGGTATGAATATTTCTAATAGACACTCGCAAACCAATCGATCATAAAACCTTGAAAATCATATGATTTCTACAATAAGTGCTAACCCAATTCAACGTTTGTTATGAACAATTTAAAACCTTTACGTTTGGATTGTTTCACCAATTATGATTGAATTAGTAACCTTATAATAAATCTCTTTGCTTGGATCAGTTTCTAGATCAAATCTCAAAACTATGGGTTCAACACAATAAACCCCCTTTATTTTTTATTTTTATTTTATTTTTTACATTATTCAGCTTAGTATAGAAGGTCCACGTAGACAATGAAGAGGTGATGGCGAACTTAAATTCCTAGCTTCAACAACCTAAACATTACATTCCCATGGGAAGTTTAATTGGGCCTTAGCCCAAGTTAAAAATGGCTGGGCTGGATTTACCAAAAGGCCCAATTCAATTTTAATTGTCAAAACAAGTGGGATCCACATGAGTTGTCTTTCACTCAACGTCTGATCTCGTGTTTTCTATAATGGGCCCACATAGTACTTTCTAAAGAAAGGCGTGCAATGAAGCTTTGCCTTTTTCTAATTAAACGTGTTATTCCATAGATGGGCCGAGGCCCGAAAGTAACCAGCCTGGAAGTAATGTTTCAGTGCGACTCACGTAAGGTGCTTCCCGTGGTCCTTTCCATTTTCAAAAGGATCATGTTAAATATACCGAATTTTTTTACAGAATCTTTTACCTACTACTCACGATAGGGATGATGACCACATTGTCGAAATTTTTAAATCTAGGCAGGCCCCACGCATTATGTGAGGGAGGATAATTCATTATGTATAAACCATTATGTACAAATGGATTAACCATTTCAAAAAAACATGAATACTCCCATGTTTAGCTTATGTTTATATACTGTTTCTAAAATTTTTAATAATTTATAACCACATATTTCGAGAAATACACAAGTACTAACAACTTATCTATTATTTATTTCTATTTTTTTTTTATAATTTAAACTGTTTTCATAATCACTTTCCAAACATAATAGTATCTTGTGTTAAAATTTGATAATTTATCTTAAAATGTCAACTTTGTCAAGAAGGATAGTAAACATTTTTACTCAGATTTATTCCAATGTTTCGCATTACGTGAAAAACTGTTAAGTTGAAGCATGAAAACAGAAAACATATCCAAAATATGATGATAATGACATGATATCAATTTAGCCATTGTTTGGTGCAGTTAAAAAGTTAATTAAAATCTAAGTTAAAGTCAACGACTAATTTTAACTGCACATTTCATAAGATCCACATCTTTTCAACCACATATTTCATCAAATTTAATCAAAATCTATTAAAAATTTAATTTTTATCCGAGCCAAACATGGGCTTAGTCTCAAACACCAATAAGTTTGTATATATTAAAGAGGAAATTACATAAAACCAGGCATTTAAGTTTACAAATTTAAAAATCAGATCTAAATTTTATTTAATCAAAAATCAGGTATTACATAATAATTATATATTAAGTTTTTTCACTCAATTCAATTACAAACCCTAATTTTATTCCTCATTCTTTTCCTCTTTATCAAACACATCACCGGAATCATCGCTCTCTACCCTTGCGAAGGTGGTGGTCGTGCAAGCAATGGTGGCGATATGTACTAGGGAAGCATCGGCATCTGCCCGTGAAGGATGGCAGCCTTGGTATTGAGTTGACTTTTGGTTGGTATTTTGCAGATGGTGGTCGTCGTGCAGAGATGGTAATGGGAGCTCTGTTCGCCACTGCAAGTGGTGCTTAGAGTGCTACCCAGCTCGAATCTGAGTCGACTACAACAAGATAAAGGAGATTGGGTTAACATCTGAACAAGTGTCGTCTATATAGTGAGGTCAATGTGAGGTTGCTAGTGATTTCGATTCCAAAATTGCGATGGTGGTGGTTTTTTTTTTTTTTTTTTTTATTGCATGTAGCGAAGGCAGTTTTTTTTTTTTGTTGGTGCGGTGCAGTCGACGATGGTGGTGGGGGTGTGGTGGATCTAGGTAGGATACATGCGATAGTGGTGAGTATGGTGACGGGCTGGTGCGATCTATTAGTGGTGGTATGTGCGGTGGTGTTGCGGTGCGGTGCGGTGTGGTGAGGTGGTGTTACAAATGTTACGGTGGTGGTGGCGATGACAGTGGGGATGGCGATGGCAATGACAGTGATGATTGTGATATTTTTGTTATCAAAGTATTAGATCTAGTGTTGGCAGCTTTGTTGGTGGTGTGGCGACGGTGGCGAGATAGTGTTTGTGACCAAATATTTGGTTGATTTGTAACAAAATATTGGTGGTGGATCAAGATTGGGGGTGAGGTGTTTTGGTGTATGTGACTAACTATTTGATTCATTGTGACTAACTATTAAAATGTGACCTTAAAATTTGATAATTTGTGACTAAAAAATAATTTGTCACCAACAAATTTGAAATCGTGTGACTAATAGATAAATTGTGACCTATAATTTTTTTGATCTGTGACCAATGGAATAAACTGTGAAGTATAAGATTTTTGATTTGTAATTTCGAAGTAATTTGTAACCGTTTAATTTGATAACATGAGACTAGTAAAGAAATTGTGACCCATAAGTATGCATTTGTGACCATGAATTGTATAATTGTGACTTTAATATAATATAATTACTAAATAAATACCTGATTTTTGCATTTTTAAACTTAAGGCTCGAAAATTGATTTAGCGATAATTAATACCTGATTCACGAATCTTCCTTATATTAAAACCTTTTAAGAGGTAAAATTCAAAGACCATAGAAAAAGAACCTTTTAAGAGGTAAAATTCAAACAACCGCAGAGAAAAAGAGCCTTTCAAAGAGTGGGATATATACTTTAAAAAAGAGGACCACCTTTAGGGCAAAACCAAAAGAATTCACCTTCTCCATTTCTTTCTTTGCAGCTCCTTTCACTGTCATGTGGAAACGTGCCCAACTCAAAGGACATTAAAGAAAAAATATCTGCACGCGTGAAAATAAGATTAGGGGCTCTAAACTATGCGTGCGTGCTCCACAATATTTCCACTATATATATGTATACATATGTGTGTATTTTCTTGAGTTAATTTATAGCTGTTTTTGGCAAGTTTAGATTGAGTACAACACCAATAATGGTCTTTTTATTGTATGGTTTAGTCATGTTTCAATAATCTCTATCTTATCGATTCCTATTCTCAACTCATGACCAATATGAGCTCGAAGCTCCCTTCATACCTCCCCGGTAATTCTTCGTGGATTCGGGAGTAGTAGAACTCCACCAATGCCAATATATGTTATTCTTTGAGGTTTGTTTTTTAAAAATCATTTTTACGAGGTAAATCTAATAGAGTACAAATTTCAAGAAAAATACTTAGCCAAATTTTCGCTCAGTTAAGCGACGCTAATATGGAACATCTAATATTGTAATCTAGTATCTTTATGCTTGAAGATAATCAATTCTACGGTTGTTGCTGGATTCTATTGTGGGTTTTTTACTACATTATCAATAGGGAACTCTTATCTCTTCCATCTTTGAGCTCGGGTTATGGAAGAAGTAACAGAGAAGAAGGTATCAATAACAACTGGTTTTATTATAGGAAAATTCACTATGACTCTTCCATTTCCACTATCCCGGAGGATTTTTCGAGCGCTGACTTTATAGATATGGTGTTTCTTTGGAGGTAAGAAAGGTGAAATAACAATGGAATACCGATAAACTTTCATGCATGCTAGCAAGGGGAATCAAGCACTCCTGGTCCGATCACTAGTTCTTGTAATTTGCAAGTCAGGTGCCTTTTTACTATAATGATTTGTAATGTGTGATATATCCTAGAATATGTATCAAAAGTTTGTTTGAGTCAAATTTGTGTTATCTTTTTATCTGTATTTGAGCATGTTGTATTACCATTTAATTTAAAAGTTTAAATGGTTAAATAAGACGGTATGTATATCGTTTAAATATTGTTTTCAATATGCCCCTCGCGTGTTTTTTTTTTCATTAAACCCTAGTTAATACGTGCAAAATTCCTTTGAATGAGTTGCAACAAGACTTGGGAAATATTTGTTTACTCTGATATCAAGTTGAATCACTTGACTTAAATTGTCTGTGAAACTAGATTTCTCTTAAATTCTTTAGATGCATTGAAAATAGATGATTATGCATTAAATTATGTAAAAATGTCGACTTTTTATTTGTCTTTTTCCTTGTTTTTACAATTCTTGATCTAAAATCTTAAGTACGAATGGCTTATAATTTGATACGATGGATTTTCTATTTACCCTATATACTTTTTTACTTTTCGATTTTTTTATTGCAGAAAAAGAATAGTGATATTGTCTGCTGACCCCTAAAGGAAAAGAGCTTTTGTTTGGATATATTTTCTATCGTGAATCTCTTTATTATATTTTAGGGATAGTCACTAGCTTGACACATCTTTGTAAACGGTGTTTAGGTTTTATCAGGGCATCATTAACGTTACACTTTATATTATTAATCTGTCATCCAAAAAAATTAAATGAATTCTTCAATTGTGTTTATTGGTAATCGGTGTCGAACAAGTGAACATTTAAAGTTGCATTAGATTGATCTCAACATAAAACGTTATCACGTCTTATAACATGAATCTTTAGGCCCCTATTTGGTACACATTAAAATTTCATTCTCATTTTTATTGTCGGTCCACCAGGCCCATTTGAGGTAAAATTCGGCTTACTTATGAATTAAAATTTGGGCCCACAACCTGCCTTTTGAGATTTGCTTTCCCATCACAAACAGTTGTGATGCATATACATAATTACTTAAATATATATAATGTGGTGAGATATGATTGTATTAAAATTTATTCAATCAAAGAAAAGAAACATTTTTCCACTCTATTTTTGATATCGCATTTATATGTAAACCATTATATAACTCTTTACGTACAATTAACATTATTCCGTCACAACGTTTTGATATTTCAAATTTGTATTGAGATATTAAAATTTTAGTGGTAAAACATTCAAGCGGGAACAATACTTTTTAAGAGAGCATATATGGACGTAGATAATATTCGATACATAATTTTGAATTCAATCAAATAGCTTAAATGGAAGTATTTTAACATTTTTTTCATATGGTCAAACACTAATTGAAGTTACTTTTTCATACAAACTTAACGAGCCAACCACAAGTTTTACCATACTTCACATATTAACGATCTTTCTCAAGTTGTTGATTCTCCTAAAATATGTTTACTTTACTTATAAATCTCACAGATATCGAGTAAAGCAAGATTTTGTTTCATACTTCTTTCTCTTCAACTTGAGCTGGCATCTTGGTTGCCAGAAAATTGAGACCAAAAGGGCAATGGAAATATGACGTGTGAAGCCAAAGCTACTGCGATTTCCCTAAAAGATGTTGCTGATATCCCATAAACATGTTTACTTTACTTATATATCCAGTAGATAATTGGATATACGAAAAAAGACAAATTCGATTTTACACATCATAAAGTCGAAACTTTAAGAAAATTCTGAACCTTCCATTGTTAATTGTGTGACTTTTCAATCTTTTGTTCAAACATGACTCGTTTTTGCTTTATTTAATTTTTGAGAAAGATTGTCCCTCCATCTCTTTTCTCGTTTGTTTGTTACCACTTTTTAAAAGTATGTGTTGGGTTTATGGACACCACATATCTCCACAATGGCATGATATTGTTCACTTTGAACCTAAATTCTCATGGATTTACTTTTTGGCTTTACCCTAAAAGGTCTCATACCAATAGAGATATTGTTCATGCTTATAAACTCATAATCTTTCCCATTTCTAATCAATGTGGGACTTTGGATGCACTCCCAACAGCATGTCCACATTCTTAGGTATTAATATATAATACGTACATTGTCACTATCCTTAACACTAAAGCAACGTTGGTCCGACATGGTGGCCGGTGGCCCGTGCCACTGTCTATGTTAGGTCGTCCCTTCTAACTTTCACTCATAAAAAATATAATATTTCATTCTTTATTTCGTTTTCTTCCCTTATGATATGTTTATTGTATTAACTTAAATTGGATCAAACCACTTAAATATGTATATGTGATATATTTATATGTTACCATACTGAATTTAACACAACAAATTATTAGTTAACTTGTATATTTGCGTAGACGGTAACTTTTGAATGTGCAATTAGCCTAATTTATATGCATATTCCATTAAGTAGATGTATCTATTGATGTGAAATTTATTAATATGCATCATGATGGATATTTATTTATATTTTGTTTTGTTATTCTTTAATTCATAGACATGAGAGTTGTATAAATCTCTTATACCTTTATATATAATACTCTCAGTTAGTTCTCAAAATAACAACGAAATGTTATTAATTAGATTAACAGAAAATTTGTTCTCCATGAAATTTACAATTTACTATATTAAAGGTGCGTTTGGGTGTGCTTATAAGCACCTAGATTCACTACTTTTTCTAGTTCAAAATAAATAAATAGTGGGTTCATATTGACTTTAGGAAAAGTAATTTTTAAGCACGATCAATCAAGTGTTAAAATAAGTAAAACTAGAGAAACAAACACTTCAAATGCATACATAATATATCACCCTAAGCTTGTGACATGTAGTATAGACTTGTGACGTGAACTTCATGATCCAATTATCACATATTTCACTAATGGAAATGATAAAATATCTCGCCCGTGCTCAACTCAACTGAAAATAAGAACATTTTAATTATCTCTTTCATAACTGTGCCTCTCAAACGTATTCCTAAGTGTGATGGGGAGGGCCATCCATCCCCATTTCGATCTGTACTTGTGATTTAACTTGCCTCAAATGCAGAGACTCGAACCCAAACCTCTGTCGTTTATGCTGATGTGACCTTATTCAAAACTAAGTATAACATACACTGAACAAAATAATAGTTGATGACAGAACACCAAAGGTCAAAAATCAAGACTTCACAATTAATTATCCCCCTGTTATCTTCCACGCGTCAAAAATCCATTTAACAGCTTTTGTGTGTTAGAAAAACTTCTATGATGTCAGAAATATATATATTTTCCTTTGAAATACTATTCTTTGCATTCTCAATTTGCTCGCTACATGTACAACGTTGTTACCTTAGTACAGCACATGCCATCATATCAAATGTGAACATGAACACTAAGACTACATTCTTCATTCAATAATCCTCTCATCTCAAATAGAACCCTAAATTCTATCTGAAAATTATTTTTCTAATCCATTCTGTGAATCCCATTAAAAAAAAGAAGGTGCTTGTGTTTTAGTGAATTTACACTATTTCTTGATTTAATCTGTGGGGAAATGGATGTGGATTTCTGGGCTGCAGGAGTTCATTCAGCTAAGAAGGTTCCTGCTCTCCACGATGCCAGACTTAACAACTCAAGTATGGATAGTTGATTAATTTCCCAGTTTTAGTTTTTGGGTTCTTGAATTTGCTTTTTTTCATGCTCTAAATTGTTCTTCGCGAGGTTTTGCTGATTATATATTTTTTTTTTCCTAATTGATTCAGCTTAAAGAGTATGCTTCAATTATTGTTTATTTGGCTATGAAATCCTGACTTTGTAGTGGTTTTGAGTAATTACCGATAATTACGACATATTTTATAGAAAATGAAAAAAATTGGGGAATTAAAGGCACCAAGTATTGGAAATTTCATATTTTTCACACATTTTATGTCTGGTTAGATTGTAGAAAAGCGAGATGGAAAAGTTCTAGTGAATTATCAATGTTGTTTGAATTTAACAGTGCAAGTTTTTGGGTTCTTGAGTTTTCTTTTTCTTAATCGATGATTTATATGTTGTAACTGAGTTAGCTTTGGAAATATACTTTTATTACTCTTTATTTTTTGTGCATTTCTTAGAATTGACTGTGAAAGAGCACTATTTATTTGGACATGAAATCCTGAATTTGTAGTTGTGTTGAGTAATTGATGATAGATAGGACTTATTTAAAAATTGAAAAAAAAAAAAAGAAAGGCACCCAATTATCAGAAATTTCATTTCTTCTCGCAGTTTGCGTATACTTAAATTGTAGAAAAGAGAGACTTTTTTTTTTTAAAAAAAAAATGAATTCTTAATGTTTTGTTGAATCACTTCGGTTTATCAGTTTCTTAATGTTTCCAATTGTTTGTGGCTGTCCTAATGAATCATAAATTTTCTTAAATTTCGAAATCTGATGATGTTTTTGTTTCATCAATAGGCAACCATTTAATCATTGATGATGAAGGGGATGATGAAATGAGAGCTTGGTTTCCTTGCCCTTTTTGTTATGTTGAAATCGACGTTCCCGTGCTTTGTATCCATCTGCAAGAAGAGCATTGCTTCAACTTGAAAAATGCCGTAAGATAGTTACCTATTAGTTATTAGTAAAATGAGTAAATTTAGGCCTCTGAGTATGCATATTCAGATAATTTATACTTGTACATGGAGTTCCATGTTTGACATAAAAGTTCCTTATAAGTTGACAAACTGGTTCAAGTTTCTTATTTGAATTAATTAGTTTATTACTCCATCTCGAAAGCGTTAACTTTATGTTATTATCAACTTGATTATGGATATTAAAGTCGATCATAACAGATTATTAACCCTACATTAGGAGGTTTATAATCAAGATTTTTTTATAATCCTGCAAGTTTCTATCTGCAATTGTTAGTAGTGAATAATTGTGGTTAATCAATAGATGTTTGTGCTTACTATTTGATAATAAGGAATCTAGTGGACTCCATTAGATGATTAATTATAACATATAAGAGCATGTTTGGCAAAGCTTTTATTAAGTTGTAGGTCCTATTGAATGTATGGATAATAAGTGGGTAAAGTAGGTAGAAATTTTGAGTCGTACGGGATGTATGGATAAAAATAGAGTTTGACTAGCTTATAAGCCATTATAAACCTTGCCAAACATGCACTATTGTACTTTTGATAAAGTAGGAGTGGAGTGTTCGAAAAGCTCAAATTAGAATTGGATTTGCCTAAAGCTCAAACAAACGGTCAGATTTTACTAATACCATTTCTATCCTAACATACATACTTCATGTTTGTTTTGTTACGAGGGCAGAGAGATAACATAGTTTCATTCTTGAAAATCTCTTCTAGGTTTGTCCCATATGTGCTGCAAATTTAGGAAAAGATGCAATCGGCCATTTTACGATGCAGCATGCACATTCAATAAAGGTATTATTGTCATGTAAAGTAAATTCGACCGATATGGAACAAGTAACCGAGCAGTTTGTCCTTTTTTTTTTTTCAGAGGAGGAAAAAAACTCAAAAATCCGGCTTTTGGGGTAATATATCCACAAACATTGGTATGGACATCGGAGAACTAAGTTCACATTCGATGAGTGGTCAGATTAATGGAAGCGAACCTACACCTGATCCACTCCTGTCCCCATTTCTCTGCAATGTGCCCCGTTCAGACCCTAAAGACAGTCGAAAAGATGCAACTTCTTACATTGCTTCAACTAGTGATGTAGAAAGGTACGTATTTTCTATGAGGTAGTACAGCATTTTTCATCATAATCGTGAAGTGCGGAAACCAATAAAAAGTTAATAATTCTATATGTTTCAGACTCTTTTTGCAAAAATATTTCGAAGATATCAATCATTTACATAATTTATCAGTCTGTTCATACTACTGATGTATATCTCATTTGAAACCCTAGCATTTCATCGTACAACATAAAAAAGAATCCTACACACGTGAAGCATTTACGTACTAAAAGGGTTATACTTATAATACTTGAAAAACAGAAAGCTAATAGAGTTTGAGGATCGAATTTGTCAATAAGAGGCCTCCTAGGAAAATATATATGCTCAACATTTTGATTGGCAATTAGGATGAATAGGATTGTGTCATTGCGAGATGAAAGAAAGTGGACGAGGAGAAAGGTTGTGCAAATGCACATAATTATATGATAACTTCTCCGAATTTGCTAAGTATTACTAAATTTTGAGCGATTAGTTGAGTTGGCTTTTAGAACACACTGATGTACAGATGTAAAGTGTTCGGTTCAATCATCCCCTTGCTGTCAGTTTAAGTCCGGGTTCGATTTATGACAATTCTATCCTCCCACATGAAGAGCCTCACATATTGAGAGCTTCACTAGGCATATGCTTTTGGTTTCACTAGACCATTTTCCTTGTTAAGTGGATTAGAATAGCTTAGTCTTTCATTATATGATTGCATATAACTTTGTTTGATCAAGTGATTTGGAATAGAGAAAAACTGAAATTTCATTAATAGTGCATTCCTCGTTATGCACACCCCCAGCACGAGCGCGCACCCTCCAAAATGAGAAAGGGTAAACCTGGCTCGACTTGTTGCAGTTTATGGTTAGTGTTGATTCTAAAGAAATACTACTTCACAACAAAGAAAATATGAATTCCTTGCGACAAAAATTATTCGAAGATAGAAAAGCAAATCCAAGAAATTTTCTTGCCTACGTATATAAGATATTTTAACAACTGAAAATCCTTCTTAGTTTGGATTGAGGGAAAAGAATAGGAAAGGTGATTCACTATATTTCTGATCGAACTCTTTTTCCTTTCTGTAATGGGATTCACAGAATGAATAATCACTTCAAACAAGAACTTTATTTCAGATTGAATTTAGAATTCTATGAAATAACAGATTGAGCTAAGGCTATTCTGCTATCATGTTCATATGATGGTATGTGTTGTATAAAATTTTAGCCTTCTTCATCTATTATGTTGGTGATCTCGTTTGGCTCATATTGCAATGAATGAATCCCCGAACACCATATTTTAATGGGTTCATTGATTCAACACGGCAGATAGGGGTCCTAGATTCAAGTCTCGTAAATATTTTGTGCTTTTGTAATAAGGATGACGAAATATTTTGTTTTTGCAGCAAGAAATCATCACTGCCAGTACTGCCAGTAAAAAATCAACAAGAAGATTATGAGGAAAGGAAACAAAGATCTACATTTCTTCAGGAGCTAATTGCATCAACCATTTTCTCAGACTCAATGAAAGAGAATTAATTCAAGTAATGCTTCAGCAATTTACACCAGGTTTTAATTAGTGGTGTATGATTAAAGATCAAATTGTTGGAAGATTACTACTAAAAAACTGCTAAAAGATTGTGAGCCTACGTCGAATTTGCAAAGAGAGTCACACGATGTTATGAACTGTGTATTTATAACGTATAATTTGTATGAACTTATGACACAAGTTGTCGAAAGAGATATCATGAATTACTTTATATTCCATATTTTGTAGTTTAAAAGGAACTTGTGCTTCCCTTGAAATATGAGGCCTTGTGATGGAAATGCTACAATAGATTAGTTCTTAATCTGAATAACTTTTGTTAGACGAAAAAAATTTGAAAGTGAGAAGATTTAGAAAAAATCATATTGAAAAAATGATTTAAACATAAATTTATTACATCTTTTAGTAATTTATGTTTTGGACGAGGTGGTTGAATGACATATTTTTCATAAATGAAATACTTACAAGACTGAACTTTGTGTTGTAAATTCAATTAAAATTGAAAATATAATCGTTATTGAATCTCACTCGTCTACTAAAAGTCAACAATAACAATTAGTTTTTCAATTTTAATCCGATTTTAATCTCTACCAAACACACTCTAAAACTATCTTGCTAATTACTTATTTATCTATTTTTTAATATTATCTATTTTATTTTTTAAATACAATTTGAATATGAAAATATAAAAATAAGAGTAAGGATAGATTCAGGGTATTTCCCGACCCCACATTGATTCCCCAACTAATTAGGGAATCCCTATCCTGTCACGGGGCATGGACGAGACATTTTGTCATCCCTGAACATTAATAATAGACATAACAACATACTATTCCAACAGAGAATAAACAGTAGTTGCATTCTATTCGTATTGCAAAGAAACACAACGAGCATCAATAACAAGCAAAGCAACAAATAATTTTCTACAACCAGAAGTCTGAGCAAAAGAAACAGAAACAACTGAATAACACAGCCTTGTGATGAAGTCTGAAATCCCTGTTCAACTTGCGATAAAATCTATCCACTTCAAGTCGCTCACATAAATTCACAATTCAAAATAATTATCTTTCTCGACATACAGCAATGCCAAAAGAATCAGCCTTTTGTCTTGTCAATACACCATGTATTCTATGTACAGGTATTCTTTTAACGAAAATCAAACAACGAATAAATTATATAACAAAGTGCAAAAGCAATCCACGTGGGAAGAGTCGAAAATAATTATCAGGCCACAGCAAACAATACCTCACCTCACCTCACCTCACCTCAGCACCATCACCCAACTGTGTAGTTCACAGAATAAGTTCCAGTGCGCGTTTTAAAATCACCAAATTTCCTAGTCATCTCATAAAATCACTGCAATTCCCGAGTAAGATTTGATATTCCTTCTCACCATGCGGTAATTGTATCTAAAGATAGGTCCATAGCTATGATTTTCACCAACCAAGTCTTGTTTTTGGTCTCCTCCGGTAGTGTTAGGAACCTCAATCTGCAAACTTACGAGTCAAATTGCACGTGTCAGCATTCAGTTTATATTCAGATATCTTCAAGTCACAGATACTAAGAACTCTATTATGCATCTCCGGAGGAAGTTGATTCAAAAGATTTGAGACAGCCAGTTCATGCCTCTGCTTAAGCTCATCTAGCTCCCTTTGCTGCTTGTCCAATAGATGCTCAAGTTTTTTGACAATAATTTTGAGGTCATTAGATTCAGTTTCACTTGGTATTATATTTTCTTCAAAAGAACGAGGCTCATCCTCTTTTCTACAAACATCATGATCCGACTCATTTTCCACATGCCTGTTCGGGGAAGCATCAAGGGATCTGTTCACATCTTTATGACAAATCGAGGATGGTGAATTTTCTTCAGACAAGCTGTCTCCAGAGGTCAATGACCCTGCCTTCGACAGAACTGGTCTCAGTGGAGAGGCTGCATCGCTTGTTCTGGGTGAATCTGACCAAAATCTACGACCCGATGGCAGTCTTTCCAAAATCAGAGGGCCAGGACGAGCAGAATCATTTGTTGTGGGGGAAGTTCCAGAACGAGCAGAATCATTTTCCCTTGGGGAAGCACCAGAATGAGCAGAATCAATTTCTGTGTAAGAAGCATCATCAGAAATTGCTTCCCCCGAAATACTATAGCCATTGATTTCTACAGGTGCCCAATCTGGAATATGGGATCGAATTTCAGAATCAATCATAGCAGCTATTACAGAGACATCATGATCCGTCAAATCCAGCTCTTCCACCATTTCGCTAGCAACAGCAGTTGATGTATCCCCCTCAATATCAAATGGGAAGTGAATATTACGAATATGGCCTGAGCTCATCAAGAAATCACATAAATGGATATAATAATGCTTGTGAAGGGATATTTATTTTTTCGGGAATAAGAACTGACTGTAGTAAAAAAGTAAACAAGAACACAATTAACCTGATGAATCTGCTATTCGGAGTTTCAGGAATATTGTATTTTGGTCTTTTCTTTGACCATGTACTGAGAAGTCTAAACTTCCCTCGGGCATGGTGTCCTCAGGAGATTTTTCCAGGTCAAATCGATCACCATTATCATCTACAAATAGCTAGTTTTAAAAGCTGAGAAAGAGTTAACAAAATGCAATAGCATAACAGAGGAAGTCTGTAAAGTGTACCTGTACTTAGGGGATTAGAATGCAGGGATCGACCAATACTTCCAGAATCCTCGTATGCTTGGAGAAAAGGATCATTCAGTAGTTCTTTAGCCGATAACCGCTCAGAGACTTTCGCAATACATTTTTCGATAAAGGCTCGGACTCCAGGATCCTTCACTTTTCCTAATGATGCAGGTTTAATTCCCTTCAGAAAGGATGAAAGACAATGAGATGTTTAATCGTATAGCACGGACGAGAGAAAACAAAGGTCATTTCAGAACAACAGTTAAATTACTTCTACCATGATCATTGAACCACCGAAGCAAAGTAGCATTGTTAGAAATTGTTTTACGAGTCACCCAACACAATCTAGCATTCAGTCGTACTGATAAAGAGAAGGAAAATATGAGAGTTTCTCCTTAGAATTCCATTTAGAATATCATACACTCTTGATCTATGATGCATCCACACGGATATATGTGTTCGACACGACATGTCGGATACGCTGACACACAATTTTTCAAAAAAGTACTGACATGACATATCGATTTAATTCTTTAAAATTCTTCATTTATATAGTATAAATTTAGTTTTATATTTTTTATTAACTTTTCTTTTTGAAATCTTTCTAAATATGAGTACCTATTTTTTATCTACCAATAAGTTAAAATATATAATATTTCTAGCAAAAGAAAATTGATCGTTATAGAGTATTTGAAGAGTGTCAATATCGGACATGTGTCGGACAAGGACATACTATCCTAGTTGAAGTGTCCATCCAACAGAGATCTTGATGAATGATAATGTGCAAAACCTGCAGGCCCCCGAATCATGAAGTCATACATTTCGAGTAGTTATACAATGAGTCTCAATTGGGATGGACTAGTTTAATAAGGAATTACAAATTGTTGTTCTTCCCAGATAGAAGTAGGACCCATTTGGCAGGCTTCTGCTTCTACTTTTGTTTTATTGTAGAAGAGCTTCATAAGAAGCCACCTTAAATTTGCTCTCTCTAAAAACTCTACCAACTAAACAAAGCACCTGGAAAACTATCCAAACGGCTCCAAAAGCAACTTCTTAATCTTAGAAGCAGCTTTTGACTTTTAGAAAGCCCGCTGAAGGCTGAATGGGTCAGTAATATTGAACCGTGAATCTCTACTAAAACAAAATCAAGAATATTTCTTTTGTGATAATACAACTGGTCGTTGAACCAGGCTGGTCAGAAAAAAAAAAAAAAGAGAGAGAAAAAAAAATATAGAAAGAAAGCCAAGAACGACTCACCGCTGTCACTTTTTTATATATCTGAGCAGCATTCGAACATTCAACATATGGATACTCGACAGTCACCAGCTCGAGCAAGCACATACCAAAGGCATAGATATCTACAAGCTCATTGTATTCCTCCTCGTAAAGCTCTGGTGCCATGAACTCCGGCGTGCCTAGCATCAGAACCACAACTATGTCATTGCCTTCACAACCAATCAAATGAAACACAGGCAAATGGCAATGGGTAAATCAACAAATCAAACCTTACCAATGACACTGTGAGCTGAACGAGCCTGACGAAGAATAGCAGCAAGTCCAAGATCACCGATTTTCACCTCCCCTTGGTTCCCATTTACGAAAATATTATCACACTTCAAGTCCCGATGAATAACTGGGGGGTCATGGCTATGAAGATAAGAAAGCCCCTCTAGAATTTGCCTGGACCATTTTTTTAATGCTCTCACATCAACATGTTTATGCTTCTTCCGATACCTTCACATAAACACAAACAGATCACAAATCACATTTCACTAGACTAATACCTTTGATAGTAAGAATCAGAACAGATCATTTTAATTGGAACATACTGTCTCAAAGTGCCCGAAGTGAAAATTTCCGTAATAAAGTTGATATGCTCTTTCTTGGCATCGATCCACGAGTTGTAAAACTTGATTATATTCTTGTGCTTGAGGGTTTTCAGCAAGTGAACTTCGGAATACAATCGTTCCAAATCCTCAGAATTTCTCAAGAGATCTGCAACTTTAACTTGATTCCAAGCCACCTCTATTCCTTCCCATTCATCGAATGCTCTATATCTATTTTCCCAGCATTAAAATTAAGGATTCACACAAATTTGAATTCAATCAAAATTTTATATCAACGGAAAACACGGTAAAATTCTAAAACTTATGATGCAATGTATTCTGAAAAGGATACACTTTTTTGAAAGCTCCTTTCCCCAATACTTCTTTATACTGCAAAATTGAATCCCAAAAGCATAATAAGCAAAATGATTTTATAAAAAAATATTCACCTGATCAACAAATACATAGTGTACAGAAAATGTAATATAACCAAAAAGCAAAAACCAGTTCAAACATAACTGGAAAAAAAATAGCTCAAAAAGTACAAATTTCATCAAATATGAAACATATCGTCAGAATTATACAGACCCGACCGTATCGACCAGATGGATCAACCTCAACAAACTCGGGTTCGGTATCTAGATCATCCGGGTCGGGTTCCGACGGCGAGTCCTGGGACATTCTCTGAGTGAAATTACCCGAAATTGCTCTCGGATTCAGATCTAATCACGAAATTATTGAGATATTGCAGCCAATTCAACTCTTTTCCCGCTACCTGAATCTAAAATTTCAATAAAAATCACCAACTTCTTCAATAATACGAGGTAAAGAATATGAACGTATAAATTATCAACTCCAAAAAATTCAAATTTAGAAGCATAAATCAATTTTCTACAAATCTGTGTTGCGTGTATGTGTATATTTATGGGCTGTTTCTTTTTAATTCATTTACAAAAATTGCGTTTTTAAATTTGCTGGAAGATTAGGGTACAAAGTGAAGATGCTGAATTGAAAGCTTAAATTTGGAAGCACGTGGAAAGTCAATACCTTATTGATGACGACTTTGTTAAGAAAGATTTTTATCATCGTTATAATGTTTCGGTAGTTAGTAGGCCGACTATTTATCATTCATTTTTTAACATTTTACTTGGCCATGTCAACGAGTCGAATCGAATCGAGTCACAAATCGAAACTCGAAATTTGGGCTCGATTGAGCAAAAAAGGTTCGAGCTTTTTTTCACTCGGGGTAATTGGCGCAAAACGTCCCTACCTATAACGGGTATTGTGGAAAACGTCCATACGTTTGATTTTTTGGTGCATAACGTCCCTACCTTTGCATTTTCTTGTGCAAAACGTCATTTTCACTAATTTTTAATATAAAATGACAATTATACCATCCTCTATAAATAAAAATATATAAATAAGTAAAGAATAAATTGCAATCTCCTCCTAAACTTTTTTAAAAATGTAAATGAGTCCAAAATTTTAAGAAAATCTCAAATCATCCAAAACCTCACCAAATTATCCAATCTCAAATCATCCCAACCCTTCTCTATTAAAACTAATAATAAGAAAATCCCAAATCATCCCTTACTAAGAACCCTAATTTTTCGCATAGACCTGTAATGGCAGCCAACAATTGAACCTAATTTTGATGCAATTGGTGAAGACCTATTACTGGAATATGAGCGCCAGGTGAGGGCGAACCTATTCCAGGCGGTCCCCTTCCATTAGTGCATCGGACGGTGCCGGAAATCGATTTCTTTGCTGGCGAAGTCGCGAGCATCGCGACATGAGAGTTTTCGAACAGAAATTGAGTGTGCTTGAGAGATGATATGGATGAATTGCAACCATGTACAGTTTCGTCTGGATGTGGGGAAGGTGTTAGTAGGTGTCTGCGACCATAAGTGTGAGCACTGGTGCCGAAAATCGCATTCTTCTTAGGTGAGTTTGCTGCGTCGCGACTGGAAGGGAAGTTTCTGCAAAATTTAGCTGCTGTGGAGTATTTTGTAGTGAATTTTTGG
>CAIGRF010072770.1:0-15439 GCA_903798235.1 Fraxinus ornus | reverse complement strand
AAGATATGGACAATTTTTACAATAATAATGAATTGTTAGAACATTATGTGCTAATTATCTTTTAATAATATATTTGGGATTCGTTTGCACTTTCTTTAAAAAAATTGGAACTATGTTGCAATTAGTTCTTTCTTTCTTCCTTTTTTTTTATTTGAATATAATGATATATTCGTTATTTCACAACTTTTAATTTAGAAAATGTATGAAAATAATATTTTGCACAATGAAATGTGGAAATAAGGATGAAAATGTCAAAAAAAAAAATAATGACATTTTTCACAATAATAGTAAAAGGTAAAGACGTTATGTTTTAACTACCCTTTCAGTAATTTTAAGAATTAAGTTGGTACAATTGTAAAAGTTTTACTCGATCCTTAATTCGATTAGTCAAACTGACACGATTTGTGTCTGTTTTTCTTCGTTTCATTAATTGATATAAAAAGTGAGCGAAAGTTAAAATTAGAGGTCGAAAAAACTTTTGTTGAACTTTTAAGCCATACAAGGTAACACGTAACTTTAATAATTTTAGGATTTCGGTTGGGGGCAATTTCGAATGGTTTACTTGACCTTAAACTTGATTAGCCGAGTTGAAACGATTTTTATTTATTCTCCTTCTCTCACTATTTCGTAGCGACGGTCGAAATTGAAAAGAACTTTTGTCGCATTTCACAAATTCAAGACACTTGTTCGATGAGTCGTATGATTTGCCCTTTCAAAGTTCCTTTGCGCCAATCTTCTTCTTTTTTTTGGTATAAATAAATAATTCTTCTACAAGTTAAATGGCAAAGAAATCCTATTGGTCTATCAATCTACACTTAAAAAATGAAAATGATATTATAATCACAAATATTTTAAGCATCCACTTTCATTCGAAATACTACAAATTTCCCCCTCTTTGGCAATACTCATAAGCAAAAGTTTTTCAAATGGAAGAATAATTTTTCCTTTAAAAGTATAGTGATAGTGATTGGTGACAGCTTTCCCCTACTAAAAGTTATTGTTTATGTATGGGTTTCTTGTCGATGTTAAAAACACTTTTAGAATCATCTAATCGTCTCAAATTTGTATATGATAATTAGCACCAATTGCAGCAAGTAACGTAATAATAAACAACACTCGTGATTCAAAATTATTATCCACCTTACCGCACATGACATAAGTGTTCATATACACAAGATGCAATATGTAATAATAACTTATATATACTTTCAGGGTTCATGGATCGTGGAATGTCGTCATTAAATATATATTTTAATGTATATCAACCACATTTTCTTTCTCAGTAAAATGCATTAAACAACATTAAGTATACGTGTCACATGATACGATTTTTCGAAGATCAAATTATTTCTTGCAAATCACATTAAAAGTGCTAGAAATTCATGTATACTCTAGGTTAATAAATGCATGACTAGGTCCAAATCCAATGTAAAAAGGCATCGCTTTATCATTTTGAATTCAAACTCTAGATTTTGCCATAGCTTCCAAGTTACCTTTAGATTTTGCAGCCACAAAATTAATTAAGAGCATCAAGAAATGCGTGTTCAACATAAATGGAGATTCATGAACCAAAAGTTTCAAGAATTCTTGAAGCTCTTCCAACAACCATAAGTATAAAATTGGGTCGAGCTGGCATGCACGGTCTAAATGGTGTTGCGCCAATTCAGAATAATAGAAAGTATGAAAGTGAAATAAGAGAATATTACATTGTACAATATTTTTTTTATTAGTATAATAAAAGGAGACCGAACCCAACTTGAAACAATCGATTCTAGTCTAGTTTAATTCTATCACTATACAAGCATTTGGATTCTCTGTAGAATTTTTAGTGGTACCCAATTTTCTCTTAACTCTCAACTTCTATCGAAGTTGTAACGAATTGAGCAATAAGTACTAACTCTAAAAAATTGGCCATTATGGCCTTGACGATTTTCTCAAAACTATAAATAACAAAAAATTATGGGTCACACACGCATGGATTGGCCCTTCAAGTAAAGAACTGGTACGTCGTATCAAGCCCTTTATTTATTTATTTATATTGGACGGGCACACATTAAATGTCACTTGTGTCCTCTTACAAAATGAAAAAGGAAAAAAAAAAAAATGGAATCATATACTGTGAACTATGTCATGGAACATATCAAACAGTTGATAGCAATGTGTTTGCTTTTCAATTACAAACTCGATGGAATGTCCAGCTAAGGTTAGTACCACTACTATTCCAATGTCTATCCTTTTGAAATGACAGCATAAGCATCAACACTTTGGTGTTTTTTCTTTTTTCCAAGTATTCTTTGCCTTTCCAACTTATTGGGACCAAAGTAAAAGTTTAAACGGATAGAAAAAGGATAAATTTGATCTCTCGTTTGCTGCATTCACTTTTTCATCGAATGCCCTACATACGCATAAGTTCAATAAATATGTGACTACGAATTCTTGAACTTCATGGTAAGCGTTTGCATTAATACCGTGTTAAATCACCTTATTTGAAAGTTTAATTAGAGACCAATTATTTTTCTTTTTCAATATATTTTTCGTAGAGTTCAAAAACCTATATGAATTCTGGATTAGAAAATATAAAAGAAATTCTTCGTTATTAGATGTGATAGAGTTTAATTCCAGTTTTCTATCCATGACTCTCCAAAATCACATGATAAGGCTCGTTAACAAATGTTAACACAACCTTTTTGTATTTGGCTCAGTCCTTTTCCAACTCCAATATCCAAAAATAGTTATCGCTTCTTTAGTGCGTTCTATTTCATTCTCAATTATCTATTTCTTCAACACTAATCATAATTTCATCATATTTGGTAAATTACTTGTCATGATCCACTCATATAGCCTGTTGGGTTTTTGATATCCAATAAATCCGGGCTATGATGTTTAACCGCTTTGTTGAATTAGTCTTCATAGGTTTCGGTCGATGATTGAAGTGGAATGTCGACATCACAATGAACGAACCATCCCGACACCCTAAGTGGGCCATTTGAAGTAGTCTAATTTGTTTAGTATTGCTCATGGCCCGATCTATTACCTTGGACGGCTTTTAGTTGATAGCCCACTCGTTTGTTGAACTTATTGGGCCTCTACTTGTTTAACCTAAAAGCCCACCCTTGTGATATATATGCTACCCGGTTTCTAGTGTGGGAGAAATGTAGTAGCCGTGAGTTTGAGTGAGAGTAGCGTCCCTTTGCCTTGGTGGTTCCGGGTTTTGCTTTGTGCTTGACATCTCTTCTTCTTCTAGCCTNTCACTAGCCTTTGTGGCTGTTTCTTGAGGCTGCCTTACTCTTCCCACCGAGCCCTTTGTGGGCTGATTGACTTGGGAGCAACCGGTGTTTGGGTTGGTCTCAGTTTGGAGGAGATGGGTTTGCATTGTAGTGTTTGATTGTGGTTTAATCTGAGCTCGGTTTTGGTCAATTGGAAGCCCCAAATCTCAACATAGCCATCATTCAAATTAAGCATTATCCGACGAAAAAATGGATCATGCTAGCAAGAAAGTGGGAACGATTATTGGAATGATGATAAAATAGAATTACGAATCTTCAATAGTCGCATAGGGTAAGGTTCTCAATTATTTATTTATTTATTGTCCACCATGACTCCGTCCCTTACTGTAAGTCGCATAAGGTAAGGTTGTTGGTCGTGGTTGCATAAATAACCGCATTGAGAAGAAAGGTATGATTGAAACATGTTTCTAATTCTTTATTACTTCTTGTGATAACCAGATCATAACAAAATAGACGAGTAAAGAGTATCACGGTAATAATATCCAGCAATATAAGTATTCAAGATATGAATAAAAATTATACGTTTGCATGTTTGTAGAGCTCCAAATCAAGTCTTGCAAAAACGCCAAATTAAATTTTATTTATATAAATCTATTTTCTATAATGAAAAATTTACATGACATCAAATTCATTACAACCACGTAAAACTTTATGGATTTTGTTTACCTAAACCCACCGTCTCGCCCAGTTGCTATCCTTCCCTAACAAAAAATGTTACTAGAAGGATGTGTTGGACGTCGTGTAAGCCTTAAGAAACAAAGGCCAAATAAATGGCAGAGAGGTGATACAGATGATAATTACTTTTGAGTAGGTGTTGATGTAGTTGATAAGGACTTAAAAGTCTCAAAACCATAGTGGTATCTTGTTATAAAATTTCTTTAATTTTTAACGAGTAAAAATTAGATGGAACAGTTGGCCCGACATAGACCCGACAGCGAAAATGTTTCAGGCCTTGAAGATTTCGAGGAAAGTGCGACTCGAGTAGTCGGTGCCTACCTACAATTGTACTGTGCTAGTCCAGTCTAGGCAACATATGCTACACGTACCTAATTTTTTACTTAATGGATTACCAAGTCAATTTGGTAAAACATTAGGTACTAATAGAATTTCTCAGTAGTTCTTTGTCTTGAATAGTTGAACATACAAAATAAAGAATTAATCTAGATGTACCAAAAGTTTCTCCAATAGGGGGCCGCCATGTGGCCCTTAGGTAAAAGATTAGGTAAAATTTTATGATTTTCTAGCATAGTCCCAAAATAAAATAAAAGAAGGAAGATTTGGACAAAATTTACAACTGACAATGAATTTAACAGACTTATTTTGCAAGTACCTCTCCCCCGGGTTCCTCTTCCAAGTATTTATGCTTTCTACATTTTGCAGAGAATGTAAAAGCTGGAATCCTATATAGTCGTACACATCATTGTCCCATCAAAGAAGGCGCGCGCGCGCGCACACACACACACACACACACAAAAAACAGAGCTACAGGGAGGGTGAAAAACAGATTCAAAAACAGGTACACCATGTGTCGGCGCACAATTGAGCAGTTCGGAAAAAAAAAAAAAAAAAACACCCAATCAACACTTGCAACATCCCCTATATTTTCCCATTCTGTTTTTAATGCTGGACAAGGAGAATGTAAGTCGGTCTATATATATGTTGTTGACTTTTTTGTCAACAATTTCTTTTTGATGAACTATGGTTAGGTTGTAACTATGGTTAGGAGCATTTTTTTTTTTTTTTTAATATACCAGCATAAAAAAAACTGTAGTATATACCAGTAGCTAAAATTGACAGAGTGTTAGAGAGTGTTACAAGAGAAGAGGTTGTTCTTCTCTTAGTAAAAATTAGATGGAACAGTTGGCCCGACATAGACCCGACAGCGAAAATGTTTCAGGCCTTGAAGATTTCGAGGAAAGTGCGACTCGAGTAGTTGGTGCCTACCTACAATTGTACCGTGCTAGTCCAGTCTAGGCAACATATGCTACACGTACCTAATTTTTTATTTAATGGATTACCAAGTCAATTCGAAAAACATTATGTACAAATAGAATTTTCCTCAGTTAATTTCTCAGTAGTTCTTTGTCTTGAATGGTTGAACAGACAAAATAAAATAAAAGAAGGAAGATTTGGACAAAATTTACAACGACAATTAATTTAACAGACTTATTTTGCAAGTACCTCTCCCCCGTAGAGATGGCAAAAAAGTTTGAACGGCTCGAGCTCAACTCGAAAAAAGTTCGAGATGGGCCCGGCTCGGACTCGGCTAGACCGAGCCCCATTGTGGGGTGTCGGCTCGAGCCCGTGTCGGCCTGTGGCCCGGGCGAGCCTCCCAAATAAAAAGAAATTAAATTAAATGAAAAAAATTAGAGCTATTTTTGCAGGCAGCTGGTCCAACTGCCTTTAAGCGGTGCCCATTTTGGGCGCTGGCCTTTGCAGCGACCATTTCCTTTGTAGGCAACTACTTTTAGCTGCCTGCAAAGGCAGTTATATTAATTTAAAAAAAAAAATCCAAAAAAGCAAGAAAACCCTAGCCAGCTCGGCTCGGTCTATTAAGGCTTGAGCCAAGTCTCATTTTTTTGGCCGGGCTTTGCTCGGCTCGGCTCGAGCAAAAAAAAGCCCGGCCAAAAGAAGCTCGAGCCGAGTTCGAGCCTTTTTTTTGGGCTTGAGCTCGGCTCGACTCGTTGACATAGCTACTCCCCGGGTTCCTCTTCCAAGTATTTATGCTTTCTACATTTTGCAGAGAATGTAAAAGCTCGAATCTTGTATGTACATATCATTCTCCCATCAAAGAAGGCAGACACACACCACAAAATAAAAAATAAAATAAAATAAAAAAGCTACAGGGACATCGTGAAAAACAGATTCAAAAACAGGTGCACCATGTGTCGGCGCACGATTGAGCAATTGGGAAAAAAAAAACACCCAATCAGCACTTGCCACATCCCCTATATTTTCCCATTCTGTTTTTAATGCTGGACAAGGAGAATAATTCAAAAACAAAAGGCACTTTATTTCACTTTAAGCACCCAATTTCATACATAGTTTCTCCATGACCCCTTAATTTCACCATGGCCACTAAATTTCTTTTCACCATGCATTTTCACTAACTTTAAAAGGGATAAAACGATAACTTTGTATTATATATAAAATAATTTTTTGAAAAAGAGTTTTTTAATTTTAAAAACTTTAATTTTAAACTATTTTTTATTTTATTTTTTTAAAAATGTTTTTTTAAAAAAGTTTTTATTTTACTTTTTTAAGGAATGTTTTTTTTTAAATAAATTTTTATTTTATTTTATTTTTCTAAGTAACCTTTGTTTATTTTTAGTTTATGTATAGAATGTAAAATTATTATTTTACCCCTTTTAAAATTAATGAAAATGATGAAAGGAAGTTTGGTGGTTATGGTGAAATGTTATATAAAATTGGTTGCTAAATGTTTCAAGTGAAATTATTGGCGAAAGCATTTTACATATAAAATTTTGTTTCAAACATCTGTTTAGCAATCATTTATTTTGATAGAAAAGGCATTGTTTTGTTTTGAAGGCAAAGGCTAGAAGTGCTCGTGTTACTTTGGATATGAATCGAAGAAAATATAATAAAATGAGAATATATGATAGCTTACCTGAAAATTGGTGAAACCTTCTTTACTGGTGCATTTTTTGTATCATTCTGATATTTGTTTCCAATTCATGCAGTTACTTCAGTATTGGAAGTGTTTTCTCCCAAATCCTCTGCTCTATTGCTGCTTGACCATGTTGTGAAAAAGATGACAATGGAGTAAAAGATAAACACACGAATTTGCAGAGAAATTTTTATTTCTTGAGAAATCATTTTTGTATCATTCTGATATTTGTCTCCAATTGATGCAGTTACTTCAGTATTGGAAGTGTTTTCTCCCAAATCCTCTGCTCTATTGCTGCTTGACCATCCCAAGAACCTATACTCAACAATGAAAATGAAGTGTTGAAGATGTAAATTTGACGTATAAAAAGTACTAAATCTTCTCGAATGTGGATGACGTTTCAGAATAAGGTTTGTCTATCATTCTCAATAAAAAATCAGCGTATTTTCGCTGAGGCGCTTCCTATTGCTGTGGTTCAAAACTTCAAGGAAACTATTATCTCTATGATCTTGCATGACTACAATAAACATTGAGAAAATCGAGACTTTTCAGTTTGTAGTTCCTATAAATCCTGGCAGGGACTGAGCCAGGGGGACAAGTAAAAAAAAATTTGTATTGAGCTGATACTTAGAAAAAAAGAATTTAGCTGTCAAAAACTAAATGGGCTTGGGGCGCTGCTCCTGAATCTTGGTGTTCTTGTTTATTACATTGTGAAGCATGCAGATTGAAGATGACATATTTTCACATTAAGGAGGTTTTTTGTGTCATTTTTCCTTTCTGCTATTCTATTGCTCTTGGTGGTATAGAATTAGGATTTTTAATTCTTAAAATTGTGGTCGTTAACAATGAAAACATACATTTATCAAAATGAGTATTCCTATAATTGGGGGCTGAGCCGCCGATCAGATATTGAACTACCCCTGCATCTTTAGTCACAGACAACTTGGGAAAGAAATTCAAATTTTGCGTCTCATAAAATACCAGCAAGTTATTTATAAGCAGATACGAAATCACAATGACAAATCACATGAGTCATGAGATAACCTCGTACCCTTTAACTCTATTAGAGTAAAAGTCTACAATGACAAATGAACGTAGCTCTCGCACTGAATAAACCACTATAAATTTGTGAGTTTGCTCTGCCTTTTTCTGGTTTTCGTTTTGCTTATTATTGCTCGCTTAATTGGTTTTAGGGCTTCATCATTAATAAAGGTTAGTTGAGTAATCTGCAATACTAAAAAAAAAACTTAGCCGTTTGACGGTCGAGAATGCACAATCTTGGTCTTTCATCTGATCTCCCCACTCAAGATTTTCCTTAATGAAGAGGCGTTGAAGGCTCGGAAAGTGGATACTATTGGCTTTCAAATGCTCCAGATCAATTTTTTCAAGTAGCGGAAACTTTAGTTCCAGAAATTTCCCTTCATTTAGTTCCCACTCTCGACCAGCAAAGGCAAAAGTTTTCAATTTGAGCACTTGAAGATTGGGTAACGAACCAACAATCGTCATGCCTTCCCCAGGAAGGTTGCCATGTTCTAAAGTTAATTTTTTAAGGGATGCCAGGATAGTGAAATTCTGCAGGAAAGGAGATGACGACCCTTGATAGAAACATTTTAGTGCTTCAAGTTGATGTAGAGCTCGCACTACAAACCAAAATAAGATTTCTATCAATAAGATCCATTAAGCATTCGTGCGCCACATTTTCCAAACTTTTAAATCTCACTGGTTTTAGTATTCCTTCGGAAACCCATAAGTCGACAAGAAAGGGACACAAAAATATCAAAATCTTTTGAGAAAATTCCCATATAGAGGAGAGGAAACGCCCTTTCATATGATGAGGCAGAAACCCTTTCATTTGAAGCTATACTGAACTTAGAATTTCTTCTACATTTGCCCAGTAATGTGTTTTTCTAGCCTTTGAGAGGAGGCCTGCAATCACAACAATAGCCAGTGGAAGTCCTTTACAATTTCGAGCAATCTTCTTCCCAATTTTCTCAAACTCAATAGGACAACAATGTTATCCAAATGCCTTCTCACAAAATAAATTCCAACTTTCATCTCCATTTAGAAAACGCATGTGACGAGGAGAACAAGAATTTTCATAACCAGCCACTGCCTCTAGCCTAGTAGTCATCATGATTCTGACTCCCATTCTTGTCATTTGGAAATGAACGTTCACATCATCCCAAACCCTTGAATCCCATATATCATCCATTACAATTAGATACTTCCTACAATTTAGATTCCTATACAAATGTCGTTCTTCTACTTGTTCTTTGCACACTTTTAAGCATTTCCCCAGTCAAATTTCCTAGGGAATCTAGAATGCCTATTACTATCTTGCGATACTGTCACCCAAACTCGAATATAAAAGTGTTACATAATAAATACATCTTTGTAAACTTATCTAGCAATAGTAGTCTTACCAATTCCATCCTTTAGCTAGAGGTTTGTCGGCTCTCTCCTAAGTACGTACCATGTTTGTTTCTTTTAATAAAACATGTCACATTTAGTGGTTTATAAGATAAGAATTTTGCTAAATGTACATTCTTGCGTATGTCTTACATGACATTACCCGCTATGTGGCACAATCTGGACAGCGATGTTAAAAGGTGTTGAAAAAATCAAATGCTATGATAGTAACATGTGGAAGAATGTAAAATTTAATGTAAAATAAAGGCTAAATTATTTGTTAAGCGAAACACGCTTTCTCGGTGAGATGACCGATTTTAATTGCTGCAATAAATAGATTTGGGTTTCTTTTGGAGAAAATCGTTTGAGGATGAAGTTATAGTGCATAGAACACTTCACACTCTAAAATGAGTATCTTCTTTCCATATTAGATACTCTTCTTAAAGTATAAAGATTTCAAGTCAAATTTGATACGGAATGCATAAAGCAACCGATTCAAATAGAAGTAATTGTATACACCAATATTAGACAGGACTAAATAGTATAACGAATAAAATAGTAACATACTATCTAGTTCTAGTCCGTCGTTCTTATCAAACTTGTTATAAATTACATTTAGTTTGGCAAATTTATAAATTAATTTAAAGGAAAATAATAGTAGATCTTAGAAATGTTTGGATAAATAAATAAATAGTAATTATAACTTATGAATGTGTGACTAAAATTAATTTGGTTGCCAAATAAAGCTTTTTGATATTAGAAAAAGTCAAAAGCTACTTTTGAGACCAAAAAATGCTTTAGAATATATTTGAATAATTTTTTGAAAATATTTTATCTAACTTAAAAAGTTTTTAGGATGAGTTTGATTGCAAGTATGAAACTTACGTGAAAAGAAAATAAGTTATAGACAATTGAATAAATTTTAAAGATAATATACAAGAGGTAGCTCTTCTACAAAAAACAGAAGTTCTATCAAATGGACCCTTAATGTTTCTATGACGACTGCGTATGATCCATTGGGCAAATTCATTTTCATTTTTTCCTTAAGAAAAATAAAATAAAAAATCCCTCTGCATCTTGTTTATCTACTCTTTCCATTGCACAAGGGGGCAAGTTTATAAAAATAAAAAAAATCATACATTATCAAATTGAATGTCCAAATGAGTCTCTACCTGTGATTCTTCAACACCTCCAAAATATACCAGTCCATCCACGAACGTACAAGGAAAGTCAACTTTATAAACGAATTCATCAGAAATAATTGAAAAATCAAACAACCCTTTGAGCATGCCTTCGGGCCATTCACCATATAAAAAACATCATGGAAGAGTCGAACATTTTAATCTTAAATATTCTAATTGTTGATCATAAAAATAAATAGGAAACCTGCCAGTTGGGAGTTGTTGACTTTTGATGCTGACATTTAAAGATAACCCTCCATTTCTGTGCTGAAATGTGCATCTCCTCTATATAAAGCAGCCAAAATCAGAGATCTTGGCACATTTTTAACATCAGATCATCAGTGGGATTTCATCACTTTCCATAATCTTTCCCCCTGATTGTTTGGAACTCCAAAGAGTTAATCAATGGCAATTCAAGGTTTTCTTGTAGTTTCGCTCCTGTTCTCATGCTTGGCAGCCACTTCCTATGGTGTAATAACCTTCTCATCTCTTCAGGAAAATCTTATCATCACCGCTTCACCAAAACTCGGACAAGGTAATATTCCACCATCCCCCTTCCCTAGCCCACACACAAACAAACAAATTCACATGTACGTGTACTCTAATTTAATCAAGATTGTATTTAGGACCGTTTGACAGGACTTTTGAAAAACCAAAAACCTGTGAGACTAAAATATTGCTTTTGAACATATTTGGATAACTTTTTGAAAGTATCTTGTCTGGTTAAAAGATCTTTTAAAGGATACTTCATAAAACTCTTCTGCAAGAGGCAAAAGCAGAAACTCTGCCAAATGGGCCCTAAATCTAGTCATCACATGAGTGGAGAGCATTTATCAATAACAGGACGAAATCAAGCAAAAAAAACAGAACTTTGGTAGGGAGACATAACACGTCACCTCGAGTTCTTTCAACACAAAAGATAAACCTAGCTGGAACCTGAAAAAAATAATAATATGAATAATGTCAGAATGTAAATATCATGAAAATCAGGTAATCTTTATTTCAAGAAAAATATTTATTGGCCTTGTCTATTAAGATACAACTCACAAGTACATGTTTACTCACATCCAAAATTATTTCTAAATTGCAGTACTGAAAGCTGGGGAAGACAATATAATAGTGACATGGTCATTCAACAAATCCCTAGCCGCTGGGACAGATTCAAGCTACAAGACAGTAAAGCTCAAGCTCTGTTACGCCCCTGTTAGCCAACAGGATCGAGCCTGGAGAAAAACGGAGGACCACTTAAACAAAGATAAGACCTGCCAACACAATATTGTTACTAAGCCATACAGTTCCTCTAACAACACCTTCACCTGGAAAGTAGAGAGGGATGTGCCGACTGCTTCATATTTTATCCGAGCATATGTTTATAACTCTGCGGACCATGAGGTAGCCTATGGCCAAACCACAGATGCTCATAAGACCACCAACTTGTTCGATGTCCAGGCAATTAGTGGACGCCATGTGTCACTTGACATTGCCTCTATTTGCTTCTCTGCTTTCGCTGTCGTGTCTTTGTTCGGTTTCTTCTTCCTGGAAAAAAGAAAAGCCAAGGTGTCCGAAACAAAGTGATGCAGTCTCTTGAGTACCTTTTGTCAAAAACTACTCTACGTTCTATCAGTACTTCGTAATAGTTGAGTTGTGTTTTCTTCATATATTATAATTTAACTAGAAGTCTCCAGTTGCATGTGAACAATCAATGTAAAAATGCTCTGTCTAATACAGAGCAGATGCTTTCAAGGACTAATAAACCTTCTTGTAATGATATATTACATTAACAAGTTGTGATAACCATATTAAGTTTTCTGCCCAGTCCCTTATAGTCTTGCTTCATTATTCTTGATTCATTATCTATGAATCTATTATTGACTTGATATATAAGATGATGCATAGCACTTTCCTAAAGTCAATGATAAGGATGTAGCAACTACTTAATTGACCTAAATTTGCAGGATCCACAACAAATTGATTAACATATATGTAGCTTTGACATGAAATAATGCTGTCATTATACATGTGTTTTATTTAATTCAGTTACACCTCACATGTACTTGCAGAGACATAGAAAGGCTAGTAAAATGTAAGAAGGAGACAGATATCAACTCTATTTATGTCACGGTGAAGAAAATTTGCTCCTCTATGATAACTGGAAATGTCATTTAGTAAAAAATAAAATAAAATAAAATAATAGGTAACTGAGAATTTTATTTCTTAACACTCCAGGATATTATTCTTAATAAAGGTGAGATATACTAGTTATCTAACATCAGTACGACTGTATGGATAAAATCATCATGTATTATATTATATGACATGGGTAACCTAGAATAGTTGACAACGATCTAGGCTTATACTTCAAAACTCAAAGCACAATGCTCTAAAGTTAATGCACGTTAATTAGATTTCTGGTATAGTTACAATAAAGCATTAAACAAATACGAGATGATATAATGCATTAACAAAATCGAGCGTGAGTGCAAAATAAAAGTGAAGACTGGCACAACATTTCAAAAACTTCTTCGCAATGGAATTGGGCTTAGAATATAAGAATTTCCAATCTTTGTGTATCTTTCTGAATAAAGTACACACCTCTAAAGCTAATGATGGTTATGTTGAACAATGAAAGTAGCAGATTACAAGCTTACACTCATTGGTACATCTAGCAACTGAAAACCATTTCCTGGCTCTCCATTCTATCCGCTCCAGATAGTTGTAAACTGTCATCAAAAAGATTAACACATCCAAAAGCATCAGTTCCCGGAGGGCACTCCAAGGCAGCTTCAAGTACCCGATGATGTATACCATGGGAGTCGACTGAATGTCCACCTTTGTGGTCATGTCCAGCTAGACATGCCTTTACGCAATTGTATCGGTGAATCACGAACATCACTTCATCATAATTCCACAAGAGAGCTTCTTTAGTTGCTGCACCGGGATCTAAAGGTAGATGGCAACATACCACGACTTTCTGGTTAGAATTTGTTGCATCCTGAAGGACGTTATCCAACCATTCCAATTGTTCTTTCCCAACTGCCCCATTGAACATAAGGAATCTTCTCTCAAGCCCCACTAATCCATTTGGACTGTTTTTGTCTGAATTTGGATTCCTTTCCCTAAGAAAATTCAAGGCCTTCAATGTCTTTTCATGATCCTTTGGCCAACCAATAGCGCTTATATCATAGCCATCGAGGACTACAATTCTGTATTCTGGAATTGGAGAAAAATCATAGTAGGCAAGACCATCAATGCTAGGAATGTTCAGCATTTGAAGCAACTTTTCACGAGGGAGATTGTAGAGGCAATGATTGCCAATCATGTGATATACAGGGCCCTCGAAAACATTAAATTCATCAATGACCTTTTTAATAGCAGATAGAGATTGGTCTTTTGGACAGAAGCCATCAATAATGTCCCCAAAATTGATCACAAACTTTGGCTTTTGCTCATTCCATTTCTGGACTGACCTTTGCAACACGAGAAGGCTATGTCGGTAATATCGAGGAACGCCAAGGAATGAACGGCCATCGGGAATATCAGCATATTGGACATCCGATATCACGCCAAATGAAAGTAGAGGCTGCTTAACTTGTGCACTCACAATTCCATTTGCGTAATCCATAAATACCTACCAAAAATTCTAAGAAATGACAAGAATAACTTCAAATCAACTTTTAATTCCGACGTTGCAAGTCATCTTAATCAAGGGTACATAAAACCCGATATGCAATGAACAGTAAATCAAAATCATCAGTGCATCAGTTTAAACTCTTAGAACTCCAAAAGTATCCACATCCTGTTTTAAAAGCCCATATTAACCAATCTGATGAGAAAATAAAGGAAATAACAAAAGCCGGCCTTATGAAAAAAATTATAACTAAGAGTAAAGAAGCCATCTTATTTAGCTGATCAGAGAGAAATGTAGGCTCCAATGGAATCTGATATTGAAGGGTCACTTAGATTGATTGAGGCCCGACTAATTTAATTCTCAGTTGTTCTAAATGGCCCTGTTTGTGCTAGAACAAGGATCAGGGATTCCAACAGGTAATTAGACCTGGTAACAGGAATTATCTACTGTACTCATCTCGATATTCTAGCATAAGGAAAGGAAAGAGAAACCATAATGGCCTTTAGTCATATTTGATATTTGTACCAATAGCATAGGAAGTAATAGCACAAATGGCTCTTAATTAGTGACAAACCATAACTATACTTGTGTAAATACGTGCCACAGCCCTGTAAACAGCAGCAACAGTGTGATCCTTGTCCATATGACCCTTAGTTATCAACTTTTGTTCAATGCCTGTCTCAATAATCAGAAACAAAGAAAGACCCTCAATCTCCATATTCTCCACAAAAACTATTATTCTGAGCCATATTATACAATACTTGTGAAGAGTATTTGATTTCTACCCAAATAAAGAAAAAGGAAAGAGCTTTCCTCTCCAATTTTTATGACCACATCCACAAATAAGCCCTGATTTTGTCCCAACCCCAACCATCCCCACTTCAAAATTTCTGAATACTCCAGTTCACAAATCTAAAATCTGACAATTACTGCATAATTAATAAGTTCACTCGATGACGTCTACAGCATCGGGCCAATTTCAACAAGAGAAGCAAACTACAGAACCTTAAAACAGCAAAGGGTGATCACCTAATTTCTTGACAAATATTTTCACATTTAAGGTTGAAGCAGAGTAAATTAACCGATTGTGGATATCAATTAAAATCACTCTTCAATCAAACATCAAAATAAATAATAACCCACAAAACTAACGCATATAATACATGGATTTCGATCAAGGGAACGATAAACTGTTACAGGAAATACGTAGACAGCAATGTCTCAAAGCATATATATACACACATATATAGATCAAACCCACATAAAAATATACGAGAATAATGATTTAATTTAATTAGAGATGGAT
>CAIGRF010072717.1:72025-100084 GCA_903798235.1 Fraxinus ornus | reverse complement strand
TGACTTTCTCCACCTTGCTGCCAACCTCAGTTACTTCAGCCACAATCTCGTGCCTGCAATAAACAGTCCAGCTCAACATATACTTCAACTACCTTTTCTTTCGAAGATTTGTAATCTTTTCAGATGATTCAAACAGACTAATAGAAACTACCGCAACAGTTAGCATTAAATGTCATTGTTTATGGTTTAGTTTATTAGATCAAATATCCATGGAAGACAACTCAGATGGACGGAGGCACGAGCGGTGCCTCCGTTGCTCACGGAGGCACGAGCTCTCCGTCCGTTGCCTCCAATGCCTCCATATGTCATCCCAAGAACGATGTGGTCGAACTCATCCATTCGTGCCTCCGTGCGCAACGGAGGCACGGTGGTGCCTCCGTTGCGGACGGAGGAGGAAAGCTTTGAACAAACTCAAATCATTGTACAGAAACTTACCCTTCAAGAATCAGATTTGCATTGTAAAGAAGCAGCTGTTTCAAGTTTTCTAGTAGAAATTCAATAGCGGCATCAGACATTTTCTTGTCGATTAATTCTTCATTCAAAGGAAAATATAACTATATATTGTAGCTATACATGGTGTCAAGTAAAGATAATAAAGTTTGAAGAAAGAACTCATAACAACCTTCGATATTTTCAGGAAAGTGCAGAGGAAATTGCTTATAGAAACCAATTATTGATGCAGCTTTATTCTGAACCCACTTGCCAATGTATATGAAAGCAAATGGCAGATAAGAATTGGAATAATTTAAAGATGTGCTTTCATTCGTTGAATTGGAAAAAGATTGCCGATGGTGAAAGCATTAGTTGGCGCGAAAATGGAGAAAGAAAACAAGTGGGAGAAAAGAAAGTGAAAGAAGGAAACATGGTGGATTGATGAATGATGAGAGCGGTATGGAACGTTATTGTTTGCGTATGAATATGAAAAATAGTGATGGGAGTGATGGATTGAGTAAAATTTCAAAAAAAAAAAGAAAAAAAATTTGAATTACGACGACATGAGTGCGCGACACGTGCCCTGCCAATGTCTTGGCTCTTTTATATTGTAGTGACACATTATTTTCTGAAAAAATTGTAACGGGGTCTCTAACGTTAAAAAAATGCAATTTTTTTTAATTAGTTTATTATGTCACACTTACCAACTAGTTAAACTTTAACTCCTAATTTACTAATTTTAATGCGCACACACACTTGTTGCTAATTTATAGAAATTTAAACCTTAAACCAACATTCAAAATGTAGGGGAAAATTGAAATCGCAAAGTACATCCTGCAATGTGGCCCAATCAACTTGCTCGTCTTCTCGTAGTTTGACAATTCATAGCAAATATTCACATTTCTCTTTTTATCTCGTCCCATCTCTTTAATAAAAATTGAACCGATCAATTTCGTTATTTATATAGACTGTCACATCGCTGATATTTCATCATCATAATAATAAATAACATTATTCAGGGCCTGTTTGTCTCTCATTTCGTGAGAAGAAATAGAGTTTTGAATAGTATTTTTTTTTTGGAGAATGTGTGGTTAAAAAGTAAAGTAATTTTATTGATTCGTGTGTAGAATATTTTATTGAGTGAATATGTGGTGAGGATTATTTACTATAACAAACAATGTTTGAGAAAATGGATGACAAACAGGGGGCTCAGCTTGTGTTTGAATCAAATTTTGAGGAGAATATAAATTTTGAAATAGTGATTGATGTAAGAATGTGTGGTGGAAAAGTGATGAAAAGTTTTTGATACGTGTGTAATATTATTCTATTTGGAGAATGTGTGGTTGAAATGAAGAATGATAATGAAAATAAGAATGAGAATGAGAATGAGAAATTAATGGGTGTCAATATTTTGTCTGTAAGTAAGGCCCTATTTGAGCCAAATTATTATCTCCTTAAAATGAAAAATTATGACCGTTATCCATCACATCAATATTTAAATTCAAATTTTCTGTCTCTTGTGTGGGCCCCAATAACGGCTATATTTTTCATTCTCATTCTACAATAATTTGACTCAAACAGGGCCTAAATGTAGCAAAAATAATTATTTTTCAATAATTTTTTTAAATATCTTGCACAACAAAAAAAAGGGGTTAATTTCATAAATGGTGACTGAAGTTACAGCAAAATAACAAAATAGTCACTGAAGTTCGAAACTTGCATTAACAGTCACTCAACTTTCAGACACTTTCATAAATGGTCACTGGGGTAAGTTTTTGGACTTTTTTGTTCTAATTGAAACCTAAATTAACAAAACAAGGCTCCTTCAAAATTTGAGGACTTGAAGTGCAATTCCCTTTTTTATAAAACACCAAATTGACGTTTGAACCTGTTGTTGCCTATTTTGATTCATTTTTTTTCCAACCATAATAAATAACCCGTTTTGCTTATTTCTCTTTAGAATTTATTCTAAAAACACTAAAGTTCGTATTACAGTTTTATAAAACACCAATTTCACCAAAACATACAACAATTTCACCATAGCAATTTACATTACAACTTCATAGCATACAACAACTTACGCTATTCCACATTTCACCAAAAAGTAGCGGATTTCCCCAAACTTCAACATTCGCTATAACAATGTAAATTACAGCTTCATAACATAAAACGACTCAGAATGACCATTTTTTCACCAAAAAGAACTATGTGTACAGAAACACACATCACATAATTTGCCCAGAATGTGCGATTTCTAGCCAAATACTGTGATCTACTTTGTGTACCCGAGGAAAAAAAAAATAGAGTTCGTTGACAAAAAAGATATAATAGACTTCAACTGACATGTTGAATAAATTTTAGAAAATTGTGGTCCACACACTTCGATTTTCGCTGAAAAAATTGCATATATATATATATATATATATTCACTGTCCTGTGCGATTTTTTAAGAAGAAATTGATGATTAAGGTTGATTGGAAGCTTACCTATGGTTTGGGAGTGTCAAGACTGACGTTCGGCCGGTGTTTCTGGATTTTCTTCTCGCCGTTTGGAAGTGTGTCGCGTCTGGGCTTCACAACATAAATCGCCGATTTGAACTTCGAACTGAAAGGGATAGGGTTTGGTGTTTTATAAAAAAGGAATTGCACTTTAGGTCATCCAATTTTGAAGGGACCATGTTTTGTTAATTTATGTTTCAATTAGAACAAAAATAATTTAAAAACTTACCTCAGTGACCATTTTTGAAAGTGCCTGAAAGTTGAGTGACTGTTAATGCAAATTTCGAAATTCAGTGACCATTTTGTTATTTTGCTGTTACTTCAGTGACCAATTGTAAAATTAACCCAAAAAAAATAATAATTATTGACAATTGTATCAACTCTCAAGTACAAAGGGTGCACTCACTGCACTACAAATTAGGGCCGTGATGAAATTTAAAGCTCGAACCGGCACCGCTAAACCTGGCGATATATTAACGATAAGTAAAACGAGATATAAAGATGCCAGGAGACGACCAAACTAGCCGTTGCAGACTCAAAATTTAAAATCCGAAACGTCAATTAGACACAGTCAGTCAGAGTATACTCTCCTCTTTCTATTTCTATTTCCATATTTCCATTATCCTTCATTTTCTCTCTCTGCAATCTGTCATTCTCTCTCCCTGATTTCGATTTGTTTAGATCTGATTGAAACTCCGCTCGGCTCGCAATTTCCAGGTACATTGCTTGATTATCTGAAACTTATTTTTGTCAAGTTTTCATGTTTTGTATAGTTGCCTGTCTAAATCAACTACTATTTTGTTCAAAGTTTCCTTTTTATGATAAGAGTAAGGTGCTAGAGCTGATGCATGATGTACGTTATCTATGTTTGTTAAATTGCGCTTAAAGGGGTTGTACCATGGTCTGGCCGTTGATTTTCCAGTAATTTGTAAAGATGTATAATATGCGAGTAAAATTCGATACATAGTTTGTTAATAAAGTACTCTTAATGTTCTTTTTCTGGAAATTGGTATTCTGATGTGTTAATTTTGATGGGATAATTCGGTCTTAGGGTTTTCGTTTGTGAAGAAATATGACGATTGTAAAGATGTATAATATGCGAGTAAAATTCGATGCATAGTTTGTTAAAAAACTCTTAATGTTATTTTTCTGGAAATGGGAATTCTGATGTGTAAATTTTGCTGGGATAATTTGGTTTTAGTTTTCGTTTGTGAAGAAATATGAGATTTTTAGTGAAGCAGATCAGTTAGTTTAATAATCCACTGTTAATATTGGGGAAAATGATCCCGTATCGAAATCATATATAGAGAATCTGGAATAATGGAAGAAATTGAAAGATTTAGTTGAAAATTACAGTCTTTGGATTGTGCCTCTTTGAATATTACTTACCGCCCAGAAAGTATTTCTGTTTAATTTACTGTTCTGTTAAGTTTGTGCTGTGATGTAATTGTTGTGAATCTGATCCAGTTTTATCTTGTGATTATGAAATTTGGCTTCTGATTTATTTACACAGATTTATCCGTGGATCAAGGGTAGTCTCAATTTTAGTAACCAAACTATTATCTGATATCAGTCATTACACAAGGAAGCCTTAGTTTTATCCTGACAAGATGACAGTTAAAACACCCGGCACACCTGCTACAAAAATAGACAAGATGCAGGAAGCCACTCCAGGCGGGAACAGACCGAGGGAAGAGAAAATCACAGTGACTGTAAGATTAAGGCCATTGAACAAAAAGGAACAATCTGCCAAAGACCATGTCGCGTGGGAATGCATTGATGATCACACAATTGTATATAAACCCTCCCAACGCGAGAGGGCAGCTCAACCGAGCTCATTCACATTTGGTAAGTAAATGATGGTTATCAACAATCTTTATGTCATATTGTTTAGATGCCCAAGAAAATCATTTGAAAAAGTACACGTTCTTTTCAGATAAAGTCTTTGGTCCTGACTCTATGACCGAAACAGTATATGAGGATGGAGTAAAGAATGTAGCTTTATCTGCTCTCATGGGAATCAATGGTAATTGTTATCCTAAATTCCTGAAAATGATTGAAAACGGTTTCCATGTTTTTTTATTAGTTCTCAAACAGCTTATGCTGATTTTTTTTTTTGGTTTTTGTCTGCAGCAACCATATTTGCATACGGCCAAACTAGTAGTGGAAAAACTTACACGATGAGAGGAATTACAGAGAAAGCTGTTAATGATATATACACACACATAATGAATGTAAGCTTTCAGAATTTGATTTACCCTTTTCACATGAAGGTCAATTTAAATTCCACTTCCTTAAATTTAGAGCTGGAAGACAATTGGAGAAAAAAATTAAGGATTTGAGTCATTAGGTGAATATAGAGATGAATAATTTCACACCCGCAAATAGCTTTCAAAGCAACAAGATAATTTGTAGTTTTTCTAGAGATATTAGCAAAATATATCCGTAGATAGAAGACATTTTTAACCATGTACTTAAGTGTCTTTTTTAAGTTTGCATCTGACTGGTGGTCATATTCCACACATTCTCCTTATATTTATGTCTTTCTATTTTCATTTCTTAATTTGACCAGAGCGTAAAAAATCAAAACAATGTTAATATTGTTGAAATGCATAATTGTCATTCTAACTTCTTAATTTTTTGTGGGCTAATATTCTATTGTTGATCTTCTCATGTAATTTTGACTATATTACAGAATCCTGAACGAGACTTCAGAATAAAAATATCTGGCCTAGAAATCTACAATGAGAATGTCAGGGACTTATTGAATTCAGAGTGCGGCCGTAATCTCAAGTTGTTGGATGATCCAGAGGTGTCAAAATTTCCGCTAAAAGTAGCCGTATATGTCGGATTGCATTTCCCTTCTGTACTTACTCACTTCAATTTTAACTCCTTGATTGTAGAAAGGAACCATGGTTGAAAAATTGGTGGAAGAGGCAGCAAACGATGATCAACATTTAAGACACTTAATAAATATTTGCGACAGTAAGTAAAGACTTAAGCATGAATTTTTATAGGATTTGATGGTAGCTAAGTTATTTGGTATTCTATATTTGGTAGGTCAACGACAAGTAGGCGAGACCGCCCTTAATGACACTAGCTCTCGATCACACCAGATAATAAGACTGGTTTGTATTCTTGAAACTTATTTTGATGGATTAACATGAAGACATACTCGGAAGACGTTATTTGTATTCACCGGTTAGAATTTTTTGTTGTCAATACAGACAATAGAAAGTACTCTTCGTGAAAGCTCGGACACTGTGAGATCTTATGTTGCAAGCTTGGTAAAAACAAAAACTCCAGTTTTTCTTTACTTTTAAGTATAACAAGGATGAGCAATTTCCTTATGATTAAACTTGTCCGTGTTTATGTTTTGCAGAACTTTGTAGATTTAGCTGGGAGTGAAAGGGCATCACAGACAAATGCAGATGGTGCCCGGCTTAGGGAAGGCTGCCATATCAATCTTAGTTTAATGACTCTTACAACAGTAATTAGGAAGCTCAGGTCAGTATTTGCATTTACTTAGACATGAATGTATGTTTTGCTAAGCTTAAAAAGTTAATTTATAAGTAAATAAGTTTGTTTTGAAATAAATTTTTTGGTTGGTTAAATTTGCCTTCATAAAATAGCTACCTGACCAAGGAAAGTGATCACAAGTTTTTTCATCCTTCTGTCTCATAGAGTGACTGGATCGCTTACCTTAAACTATTTAGTTGGTAAAGTTGAAGAGTGTGGATGTCACTGAGTTGTGTACGTTGAACAGACTGAAGTGCACATTTTTATAAGATTTCTAAATAGAAGTCAATTATGAACTGTGATGAGTGATCATAGATTAATCATGTTTAACCTTAATGGGAAATTTTCCATCAATCTACTTTCAGAATGATTTTATATGAAATATCATGTACAGTTTTTCATGATCCATAGTTGCATTAATTAATTGCTTATTTTCATGATTGTTTGCTGTCAGTGTGGGAAAACGAAGTGGCCATATACCATACCGAGACTCAAAGCTCACACGCATATTGCAGCATTCACTGGGAGGAAATGCACGGACTGCCATCATATGCACATTGAGTCCAGCGTCAAGTCACGTTGAACAATCTCGTAACACTCTGTACTTCGCTAGCCGAGCAAAGGAAGTGACCAATAATGCTCAAGTGAATATGGTAATTTTAAGTGTCATATGTTCGTGTACTGAGGTGTTGCCTATAGGAGGAATGATATTTCCATTTTTTATGAACAGAGTTAGTTAAGACTTCATTGTCTCATTTGAATGTTTCCATCAGGTAATTTCAGACAAACAGCTTGTCAAGCATTTGCAGAAAGAAGTAGCAAGGCTTGAAGCAGAACTACGCACACCAGATCCATCTAATGAGAAAGATTCCAAAATTCGGCAGGTTAGCCAGCGGGGGAGTTGTAACGTAATTATTGTTTGTTTAATGGATTGATTTTAATTAAGTTACTCATCCGACTTCCATTGGTTTAATTAGATGGAGGTGGAAATTGAGGAACTGAGGCGTCAAAGGGATCTCGCACAATCTCAGGCAGATGAATTAAGACAAAAACTTCAGGAGGATCAGGTACCCCCCCCCCAACCTCTCTCAAATGGAGTTCATAAAAAAATAAAATAAATAAATAAAAATAAATCTGAGTTAAGAATAAACAGCATATTTTTTTAGTTATAAAAACTAATCTGTTAATTATTGCCTTATTCAGGGGTTAAAATCAGAGTCACTTCGTCCGGTTGCAAAGAAGCTCTCTTTTTCTACGACTTTATTACCAAAACTTGAAGGAAGAGAGCTAGGTTTCTGTGACAGAACAAGAAATACAGTAGGAAGGCAGACATTGAGGCAATCATCAACCGCACCTTTCACACTAATGCATGAAATTCGGAAACTTGAACATCTTCAGGAACAGCTAGGTGAAGAAGCCCATCGAGCACTCGAGGTACTGCAGAAGGAGGTAGCCCATCATAGACAAGGTAACCAAGATGCAGAAGTGACTTTTGCTAAGCTGCAAGCAGAGATAGGGGAAATGCGGGCTGTTCGGCCCCTCCCAAAAGAAGTTGAAGCTGAAAATGTTGTCTCTGTTAACAAGAGTGTTAGTGCAAACCTGAAGGAAGAGATAACCAGGCTTCACTCTCAGGGAAGTACCATTGCTGATCTTGAAGAGAAGCTAGAAAATGTACAGAGGTCAATAGATAAATTAGTAATGTCTCTTCCAATAAATAATGATCAGCAATCTAATGCTGGTACAACTACAAAGGCCAAGAATCCATCAAAAAAGAAGAAGTTGCTTCCATTAACTTCAAGTAATAGCCCCAACAGGCAAATTTTTTTGAAATCTCCATGTTCACCTCTATCAGTTTCTCGGCAAGTAATGGATTCTGAGGTTGAAAATATAGCTCCAGAATTTGATGATGCTGTGTCTGGTGCAACTCAGCCAGTCTCTGAGAAAGAGACTCCTACAAAGAGTGAAGGTGGAGATGTCTCATCAAAGGAAAATACTCCATATCGGCGTTCAAGTTCAGTCAACATGAGGAAAATGCAGAAGATGTTTCAAAATGCAGCAGAAGAGAATGTTAGAAGCATAAAAGCATACGTCACCGAACTTAAAGAACGTGTTGCCAAATTGCAATACCAGAAACAGCTTCTTGTATGCCAGGTAATCTTTGAGATCTCTTCTAACTATTTCAGAGGTGATTTAAATTGTTCACTGAAAATCATTTTGTGTTCTGTAGAGTTTACCATTTATAGAATCTTTTACTTGTTCTTCCCAGGTGCTTGAGCTTGAAGCAAACGAAGTGGCTGGATACACTATGGAGAATGATGAGATCATGCCTGAGATACAAGAGTCCCCAGTTTCATGGCATGTAACTTTCAGGGAGCAAAGGCAGCAAATCATTGAGTTATGGGATGTTTGCTATGTTTCCATCATTCACAGAACACAGTTTTATCTGCTATTTAAGGGTGACCCTTCCGACCAGATATACATGGAAGTCGAGCTTAGGCGCTTAGCATGGCTGCAGCAGCACCTAGAGGAGGTCGGAAACACAAGTCCATCTCATGTGGGAAATGAGCCCACAATCTCATTATCTTCAAGGTCCTTTCCTCCCCTAAACAATTTTTTTTTCCATTATTGAGCCTAAATATTGAATAATTTATTCTGACGAGTCGTTTGATACGTTAAATAGTCTTAGAGCATTGAAGAGGGAAAGAGAGTTTCTTGCAAAGAGGTTGACTACACGTTTGACAGCGGAGGAAAGAGATGAACTATACCTAAAATGGGAAGTTCCACTGGAAGGAAAACAAAGGAAGATGCAGTTTTTAAATAAGCTCTGGACCAATCCCCACGATGAAAAGCATATACAAGAGAGTGCTGAAATAGTTGCAAAGCTTGTGGGATTAAGTCAAAGTGGAAACCTGTCGAAAGAAATGTTCGAACTTAACTTTGTGCTCCCATCTGATAAGAGGCCATGGTTTGTGGGATGGAACCAGATATCAGATCTTCTTCATTTGTGAGAAATTACAATTTTTTTGTAAGTAACTTGTTACAATTTCATGTTCCTTATATGTATATGAATTTCGAAGGCTCTATTTTGGAGTCTCCCTTGGTTGTTTCATAATTAAGACGTGGCTGATTGAGCACGCTAGTTGGAATTATATGGATCATCAATTTCTCGAATAAGAAAAATTTACTTTGAATTGTTCGTTTTCAGTTTGTGGCTTTCAGGAGAGACAGTATAGTTTAAACTCAATATGGAGGCAAATATTTACATGTTCATTATTTCTGCTGCATCTGTGAATGGCAATGAAACTATACAGGCTCAGGCTCCATAAGTTGGCGATGATTGGATATTATTGACATTGGAAAATTCTACTTGTACATCAGGGGTGGGACCCACTGCATAAAATATTTTTTTATTTAAGCGGGTCCCACCCCCATGTGAGAGGGGTGTACACCCCGATGTACAAGTAGCAAAACCGATCGACATTATATTGTCTAGTCATGTAAAATATAATGTATTGAACTTGCACTTGTGTTATATATCTCCTGTGTAGGAGAAATGCCCATTATTTCTGCCAGATAAAAGACTAGACAGGAAACATAATAATTTATTTATATTATATTCGATACACTGTATTCAAATAAATAAGTTTTGGTGAGATTTAAAGTAAAAACTTCCCAATCTGACCATTGACTCAACCAAAGCACTAGCAAGGTCACCGGTTCAACCATTAAGTCACCAATTTACTGTCAGGTCAATTGAAAATAACATTTTAAGATAATTTTTATTTATTTTATTATTTTTTAAGATAGATCTATATCGTCAAATCATTTTAAATTAAAGGCTATGATGATTTGTCAAATCGATTGGTATGTTGAACGGTCTCCAAAACGAAAATACAAACATTTGGATAGTGACAATTTTGCCGATCGAGCACAAGGTCCGTGTTTAAAGCTTATATAGGAATAGGAAGTTTGATATTTTCAGTGAAGGCCAGTTTTACCTAAAATCCGTTAGGTTCACTTACGATTTAACCCCTTATTAATGGATTTGGACTGATTCTATTGTAAACTAGTCCCAACCATACCGATTGACAAACCAGTTCAACAGTTGAAGTCTGGTCTGGTTTTCACAACCATGCTAAGAATAGAAATTTTTATCAGACGGAAAAAAATGAGTTTTCACAACTATGCATCAGTTGCACAGCAAATATGTCAATACAAATAAATTGTTGCAGATACTAAGCAAAATGCACCGGCTAGTCAGACACTTAAAAAGAATGAAACATATGCACGTACAGAATCCGAACATCCACGTTCGATACAATTTTTTCAATACAAATTGATTATTTCTTGTCCCTACAACATATCTTTTATATTCTGTGAAAAATAAGTCGAAATTTTCAGTACCTTCCAAGAAAAATATTATCCCGTTTATTTCCCACGGTTGTGGTTCAGACGAGCAATGCCAATTGCAATTGCCAAAACAGTATGATCAACTCCAGTTTGTTTATCTGCAGATGCAAATATCATCACCACAAAGGGAATAAAATGAGTGAAGCTAATTAACTTAGGCCATTGCTAGATTTAACAAACATCTAAAGAAACGTGATCATTATGCTAAAACAAGCATCCTTTTTTTTTTTTGCATGGACAACCTTAATGAAGAATGGCACGATAAGATTGACATAGTCAAAGTAATGGAGAAAAGCTGGTCAAGAGGATGAACAAAATAAACAAACCATGGTAGGATGGAACTGTCTACCAACCTTGGCATCTTCGCAACTTTCTTTTTTCAAACAAATTGAATTGTTTTTTAGCATCCTAAGAAAATGCCACATAATTGTGCATGCAAACTCAAAAACAACCATACACATTATAAAATGGTTTTCGTACAGCTTCTCTTCAATGATTCTGTCGACTGTCTTTCCTATCTAAACAACTACACTCTCGTTTTTTGTCAAAAAATAAAGTTATTTATTTAGTTTGGTTGCATCCACTCATGACTCTCAACAGAGAAGTTCCAGGAGTGTTGCAGCAACCCAGTTTCTTTTACTGAATACTAAAAAAATTCAACTTACAGATTAATCCATTCAAGATTACTAAAATAATAATAAGTGACAAATTAGTTCCACACTCAATTTCATGAATCAATTGAACTGCAATACATTATACATATGATGTCTCAAATATTTGAACTTGTTGAAGTAACCAGATATCAAAATAAATGGATGAAGTCAGAGCAATGATACTGTATGATGTAAGAAAACTAGAAGGGAGAGAGAGAGCCATTTCCCTAGAGGCTAACTAGAAATACAAAACTGACCCTCACATACCGCACTTTATTCTATAATAGTCAATTTCACTTAAATAACGAGAATTCAAGCACATACCATGAAGTACAAAAACCGGAAAGTAAGGAGACACAAGACCAGGCTTGGTTTGGTTACTAACTTGTGTGACCATGTGCGAAGAAAATCCACTATACAAGTTCACAAAGTAGTGATCAATCTTTGAAATCCCAAATCCCAAAATTGTCCTGAACTTATCCTTAAAAGAAATTAAGACATACTCAACAACACTTCACGACTAGTCACTTGAGTGTTAAGGAAACTAGGACCACAGGAAGAGCTAAAACAGACCATAAAACTACTAAAATTTAAGTAGAAGTGTGTTGTTCATGCAATACATTATAATCAATGTAATGTTCAATCATTTAGGCCGAATTTGTGTCTACGTATCTATCATACTCAAGTCCTGAAAAAGGCAAGTCCATGATGGTGCCCCAAAAGTATGCTGGATAGTTACTACGATTCATTACAATTAGAACTTACCACGCAATGTTTTCCCAATGTAGAAAGCCACCATGTCCTCTAGCATTTGAAAACTTGTAAACTGGACCAGAAACTAACATAGAAAATATTATTGGTCAATCATTTGCTCAAATACATTAATATTAATATGACTAAAAGCACTGTATTGGTAAAAAGGTTGAAATCAGTAGGAAAGCTGAAACTACCTTTATAACCCTCAAGAACTGGATCCTCTGCCAATAATATGGGTGTATCTAGATCGATGAATCTGCAAGAAAATTATCTGGCCGAGTTAATATATCTTGTACATTGAATGTAAAAATTAAAAAGTATAAGCAGATCAATAAGAGCTGCCAGCTCTAGTAAGCAAGCCTCATGATGATCATCCCTCAAGTGGAAAGTACATGATATATAAAAAAAGAAAAGAAAAGGAAATTGAAATGCTGAACCAACTGTTTTTAGGTGAAAATCTCATGAAACTCAGATATAGTCTGCTTAGCGTCTCATTATGTCTAAAGTAAAAATGACTTTTTAGGTGACCCTTTTTTTTTCTTTTTTGCGAAATATATTTACCAAAAAAAAAAAAGTAGTAATTTTACATTCAAAAACTTGATTTTTTATTTTTAAGTCCGTTTTGTACTTTTACTGTCTTAGGCTTAGCTAAACATGGTTTTAGACTGCAACACGATGCTCCTAATTTTTCTAAAATAATGAATTGATGCTTACTTGAAACACCCGAGGCCAGCAGCCAAATGACCAGCGAAGCCCATGGCAAGTCTAGTTTCAACCATACCACCAATCATGAGATCCAATCCTGCTGCCTTTGCTAAATCAATGATTTCAAGGGCTCCAAGCACTCCAACCTTGGCAAGCTTAATGTTGATTACATCTGCAAGTTTTTCTTCCACTATTTTCTTCACATCAGCTAAACTACGACAGCTTTCATCAGCAGCAACAGATACTCCGTATTTGTCTTTTGCGACATGACTAACACGACCAAGACCTTCCCAATCATCTCTATGAACTGGTTGTTCGAAAAGAATTGGTGTCACCTTCATTTCTGCAAGAAAGATACATATCAATATTATTCCATGCTTGAGGATCCTAAGACTACAATACACAAATGCAGTCACGTACATACAAATATTGATGAGAGAAAGAGAGAGAGCATTTTATTTAGTTTCTCTAGGTGTTTCAATAGCTAGTTAAATGCCTGTGAAAATTCAAATTGAGAGAATTATATTACCATGTAATTTTTCCAGAACTTGAATGGCTTCATCTGAGTTGTAACCTTCATTAGCATCTAAGATAAATGAGCAGTTAGGGTGGACCATACGTATGGCTTGAAGAACTTCAATGTCTGCATTCAGATTCTTGCCCACCTTGAGCTTCAAAATATTGAATCCCTGTTTACCATACTTTAAAGCCAGCTCAGCCGCTTCAGTGGAGGAAACTATTGGAATCTAAACATGTTATAATAAGTAGTTAGCGCTAACTGACAAAGTTCTGCAGTTTCAAATCTTTTGAAGTTTATTTCTCTACCCTTCTTCCGAATTTTAAACAATTTTTATAAAAGAACAAATCTTTTTCATGAAGGATCACGAAATATAGGTCATGGTCTCCTGCGGGAATGATTTGGAAGATCCACAACCAAAAGATAGTGGTTTCATTTTCTTTACAATTCTCCAAAAAAAAAAAAAAAAATCTCAAAACTAAAGTAGCATATAAGAAGGGAACTCAACCGTTATATCTGTGGTTATTTCATTTGAAAATCCACCAAACAATCTCCACAAAGGTATTCCAATGCTGTTTGCAACTGCATCAATCAATGCCATTTCAACTCCTGCTCTGACCTTCATTAACAGATACAATTTGATGAGTTGAAGAAAATTCCTCAACACTACTCTACGGAAAAGTGAATAAACTTAAATCAATAAACATAATCTGTGTCCATTTCGACTCTCCTTTCTCTAAAAAAAAAAAAACCACGTTTGGATTCAATAATCAGCAATAACTTCCACCCAGTACATATCACCAGTATACATCAAGCAAAGCACCTTTATGTTCCATGCCCCTATATGATTTATGCAAAGACTCACTAGAGTACCATTAATATAAGGACTTGATAACTTCAACAAAGATGCTAAAAAATTCCTGAAACTCTTATTTACCATCAATTTTATCTGGATATGACACTGCATCTTCTTTCTTTTGCAAGTATTTTATAGGCTGTAATCAGGGGCGGATCGAGACCATTTTTCTTGTGGGGTCAAAAATGAAAATTCAAAGATGTTTAGGTAAATAACAAAAAAAAACTCAAAAGAGGAAACTCAAAAAAAAAATAAAATTTGTGGGGTCACATGACCCCATGTGGATGTGGGTCCGCCCTTGGCTGTAATAATTTAATCTTAGATATACAATCTTTCCCTCATTCTAGTGAGGTGGAAGGGTATCTTCCGTCGAGAAAAGCTGGGCATATGCTAACTTACCAAAGCATTTGGTAAATTAGCACAACCCCCTAATTTCATCATTTCATGGCATTCAATGTTGTTAGTGCCTGTTTTCTGCAAACTTATGTGTGGACAGTACGATCACCTATGATACTGTTCACATTATATGATTTTAAGACTTCATAACAAACAAAAGCAAGACGCATTGGCAGTTCAGTGACAATAATCTAAAGATGTCCAAAAGAAAATGAACATTACAAGGTTATGGCATATGATCCTTCATGTTAAGCCTAACAATGGCAGATTCTTGACGATTACAACATTTGGACATGTGTTCATGTTTATGCACATAATCTAGTCCACGTAACTTAGTATAGTTTATTGCTCTTCTATAGAAAATGCACTAACTATGACATGATGCTGGAAATTGACGATTTTATAACAACCTTCAATTCGAATTAGGAAAATCTCAAGAATTGCAGAGTAAAACAAAGAATTTCAGCTGAGAATTTTGAGGAGAGTAATTGGAGAGCAATGTTGTATTGAATCTTCTCAATTGTATCTGTACATTATACTACTATATATATATACACTTCTCACGCCTATAACAGAATATTATACACTGCAATCAGCCACAGCATGTTGCAAAAAGAATACCAGAAATGCAGCTGTAGAAAACAAAAATTAGCTACAAGATTCTTCCTTCGTTTCTTCTAGAAAATCCTTGGCTTCCTGCTGATGTGTCTCTTGCTGAATGTGTTGCTGACTAACACAATTCTCCAACTCAGCAGCTTTGTTGTCTTCTAATAGAAAAGCAATTTCTTGATGCATAATATGGATTACAAACATTGATTTAGATGTGATTGAATCGAATTACTTATTCCTGGGTCCATAAGTGAACCATCTATCAGAGAGATGATCTAGAAATATTCTTGATTTTGCTTTGTTCACCCAATAAAACTTACATAACATACAGCATACAACTCAGAGAAGCAAACTTTAATCACGATGGTCAACAACGACAAAAATATTACAAAAGCTGAGCAAAAAAGAGAAGTAACTTAGCATTTCAGTACTGAGCCATAACTCATAACACTAAAGAAATTAATTAAAAGATTAAACGAACAAGAAAAAAATTAACAAGTTCTTGAAATTAATGGGTTTTGTAACTTACAGAAGCGAATGCATGTCCAGGAAGAATCCCTTCAATCTCCTGCAAAACCAATCCCAAAGTCTTTCCCGGACTCTTCTTCAGAAACTGACAGGCATCTGCAGCTTTAGACAATGCAGATTGCTGATCCTCTGCCGTCACATGTGGAAGAATTGGAGCCTCCCCCCATCCCACACACCCCTTGTTCAATTCAATCCGAATGGCAACATTTTCCACTTTATCAAGCCTCGATGATGCAATTGTGAAGGGTGCAATCAGAGGCACATTCAGAGGCCTACCTTCTGCTCTGTGGACATCAACTGTGAATGTTTCCATCAAATTATTAAACCCAAAAACCGCGGACCGCTGTGCAGCTGGTGCCTCTGCCGCCATGCAGGCGACGGCGATTCCTTTAATGGGTTTCTTGAAATTTGATGGAAATTTCTGGGTGTTGGAAATTTGATTAACTGGAAAACAGAGGAGAGTAGAGTGACATGATGAGTGAAGGGAAAAAAACCCAGATGGACCCATTAAAACAGGAATTTGAAGCAATTTCTTGTGCGACCTTGAATGGGCTCGCATAAACTAAACTGTCATTTGTCACTCTTTTGTGTGCTGTAGTTGGTGACTTAAAGACAATGATTGAACAGGAGAGTGTAGATTAAATTAATTAAAAATACAAATTTAGGGTTTCGATTTGTAGCCTGAAATTTGATTATTCTCAAGTCTCATCTTGCATGTGGGTTCAACATTTTTTAATTGGAGGAATTGTTCATTTCCTATTTCTGCGCCATGGATGAACGAACAACTTCATGAATATTCTCCTTATCGTGTCAATATGAACGATAAATGCCTACATAATCTAATGAATAACAATAATTCAATACTAATGTTTGTTACACGATGGAAACGCTTTTTCTTCCACGCACATTATTTTTTAATCCATCCTTATCGATTATGATAATAGTGTCTAAAATCGAACATAATTTTATCTTTATTGATTATGATAATAGCGTATAAATATCACGTTCGATTTTGATCGATTGCTTTAAAAAGTTCTAATCTAGATATTAATCAAATTAAGTTTAGAGGTTTAATTTCAATAAAATAAATTAAAAATTGATAAGCAATATAAGCATGCTACGTGCTTGTGTATGACCATTGTACCACTAGAGCCTTAAATTCTCCATGGCGTGTATATGCAAGAACATTGTATCGTCATTTTAACGATTACTATCAATTTAACGAAGAATATAATAAACAAAAAAAAATATTTTCTTCATTTAACAATTATTGAATTATTGGCAAAAGTCACTGTTTTGTAATTTTCTTAATCCATATATATATATATATATTGTCATCATTCATCCATATAATATTTGTAGTTGTTAGTCATAATTAATAAGCTTAATTACACATTATCTTAATATATTTAGCAATTAGTCTAATCATTCATGGTTCATGCCTCTTCAATCCATCCACTATAGGGGTAGCTTTTCATTAAAAAATACGAATTTTTCTATTTGTATCCGCCCATTTATCCGTCCGTTTACACTCTCCTCACATGAGGAGAGGGGTCCACGCCCAAATAAAATAATCTATGAGGGGAGTGGGGATGTGGGCCCGTGTCCACGGGCAGGTAGCAAGGCTCAAAAAATACTTGTCCTTATTTGGCCTTAAAAGGTGCTGAATCAGATGGGGCCAGGTTGGAAGCATAGTAAAAAATAATAATAATAAAAAAAAAGTTCCAGCTTTATCACGGTTATTTACTTATAAGTAATAAGCAAATTTTAAAATAAATAATTTTTTGTTGCTTAAAGTTGTAAATAGGATACTTATTTTAAAAAATAATCTTTATCATATTGTTATTATAAAAATAAGATTTTTTTTTACTTATAATTAAAGAAAAACAACTTTTTGACTACTGAAAATAAGAACGGTGACCATTATACTGAAATACTGATATTTGAACGACAAATGTGACATTTTTGTATTCGCTAAGAATACATGTTTTTTTTTTTTGTTTTTGTCAAGAATCTTTGTTCGAGTCAGTATGGTAACGTTAACTATTAAATCCATGTGAAGCTATCAGATCTTCATTAAATAAATTTTTAAGTATTGAATGTAACATTTACCTTACAAAAGAATTTGATGGACCTTTGGTATTTCAAAAGGTTTTTGTGTATCAAATAGATAATTGATACTTGTTTTTGTTAAATACATATTATAAAAACTTCCACATCGTTTTGATTTCGACTAGAAGCATTTTCAAGAGGTTCTTTAAATCCTTAAAAGTGATATACTATTATTGTAAAGAGTTAAGAGCATTTTCAAGAGATATTTTTATTTTTTTTGGTGGAGCAAGTCATTTGACAAAATTGTCCTTTGACATAAAAATAAAATAAAGACAATTGCATTGCAAGCACAAACTAACAGCCATTTTGGATGATTTCTTCAGAAAGGGCCATTTGCACAAAAAATGAAAAGGTATGGGACCATTTGAGCCACACTTAAAAGGTTTGGACCAAAAATATAATTTGGACAGATGTTTGGATCCATTTGCACCAATTTTCCCAACATGATATATAAAGTGTAATTACACCCTGATATTATGTAAATCTTCCAAATAATATTCAACAACTTGATTAAAAAAAAAAAAAAAATCAATCTATAAAGTGCTTGAGTAAACATCAACAATATTATAGCTAAAGAATTTTGGACAGTCCGTGGTATTTTTATGCAAATACGCAAAGATGATGGTGGAATTCGATGGTATTTAAGGAAATTTTTTATAAATTCTTCCCAATTGGAGGTTCTACAGATTTTAATTGCCAACTTATTGATTCCTTAATTGGGACGGACGATGATAAATGTTGTCGATTTTATATCTCGTAAGTACACAGATCGTAACGAATAATAAAGTAGACATTAAGAGTTTGAATTATCGTTCCTACGTTAATTACTATCTAATCGTTTAATCAATTCGATTGAGGACTAATATGATAAAACAATAAAAATAATTTTTAAATGATGTTTTGGGTGTTAGGATTCACGAGTTCACCTTAGCTATCCCCTTAATCTCAATCATCAATTTTTATAACAATTGATTACGTGTATTCGGTCGAATTCTTCTAACATATTTAATTTATATCTCTCGAGTTCAAATTAATTTTATTTATCTAAGTCAATTTCACATCTCCAAGTGAATTAGGATAGACCTTAATTAAATGCATGCTTTAAATCGCGATTGTGACAATTGTAACATGTACTTCTACCTTTTTATTTAAATTGCAGGCTTTTAATATGTGGTCTAAGCAAATAATTCACCTCTCGACGTAATTATCACCCACAAATCAATGAATTAGTGATCAATTAATCCAAAACACTAAGAATGGAAGTAAAGACAATTCACAGTATCAATTGAAGATTTAAAACTTTTTAATTAAAATTAGATTCAAAACTAAATTACTATCATTATGCTAATTAAATACTTAATTATAGATCATGTGAGAAGAATAAAACAAGAGAGAATTACAATACATTATCGAATTTTAAGAAAAAAAAGAGAAAAAGATGAAAATATTGTACTTGTAAAATCTTTGAAACCTTAACTTTTTGATTGATTTCTTGATTTTTCCCTCAGGGGTTATCTCTTCTTGTGATTGAATTTTTATCCCCCCAAGAAGCCCTTTATGCTCGTATAATAATTGTACAAAGAAGCTCCCAAACCTCGGCGTGAATACGTGTCTAATGTAACCCTACAAGGCCGTATTTTTACCGAACACTTCATTAATACTTTAAATTGATCATTTATAATCTGATTAATCTTCAATTACTTTGAATCAACTNTTTAAAAAAAAAAAAAAAAAAAATCAATCTATAAAATGCTTAATATTATAGATAAAGAATTTTGGACAGTCGGTGGTATTTTTATGCAAATACGCAAAGATGATGGTGGAATTCGATGGTATTTAAGGAATTTTTTTTTTTTTTTTTTAATAAATTCTTCCCAATTGGAGGTTCTACAGATTTTAATTGTCAACTTATTGATTCCTTAATTGGGACGGACGATGATAAATGTTGTCGATTTTATATTTCGTAAGTATACAGATCGTAACGAATAATAAAGTAGACCTTAAGAGTTCGAATTATCGTTCCCACGATAATTACTATCTAATCGTTTGATCAATTCGATTGACGACTAATATACTAAAACAACAAAAATAATTTTTAAAATGATGGTTTTAGTGTTAGGATTCACGAATTCTCCTTAGTTATCCCCTTAATCTCAACAATCAATTGTTATAACAATTGATTTTTAAGTGTACTTGGTCGAATTTTTCTAACATATTTAATTTACATCTCTTGAGTTCAAATTAATTTTATTTATCTAAGTCAATTTCACATCTCTATGTGAATCAGGATAAACCTTAACTAAATGCATGCTTTAAATCTTTAAAAATTAATGTAGCGATCGTGACAATCATAACATGTACCTCTACCTCTTTATTTAAATTGCATGCTTTTAATATGTGGTCTAAACAAATAATCCACCTCTCGACGTAATTATCACCCACAAATCAATGAATTAGTCATCAATTAACCCAAAACACTAATAATGGAAGTAAAGACAATTCACAGTATCAATTGAAGATTTAAAACTTTTTAATTAAAATTAAGATTCAAAACTAAATTACGTACTATCATTATGCTAATTAAATACTTAATTATAGATCATGTGAGAAGAATAAAACAAGAGAGAATTACAATACATTATCGAATTTTAAGAAAAAACGAGAAAAAGATGAAAATATTGTACTTGTAAAATCTTTGAAACCTTAACTTTTTGATTGATTTCTTGATTTTTCCCTCAGGGGTTATCTCTTCTTGTGATTGAATTTTTATCCCCCAAGAAGCCCTTTATGCTCGTATAATAATTGTACAAAGAAGCTCCCAAACCTCGGCGTGAATACGTGTCTAATGTAACCCTAGCATTGGACTAAGGCATGTATTTATAGAATAAGATTTCGGTCAAAATCCTTGTACAAATTGGTTTCCACGAAGAGTTTGAGAAAAAAAGATACTAATTTTCTTTTTCAATTATACTCCTTTTCTCATTCAACTTTAGTCATTCGTCTTGTGATATTTGTAATTAAGTCATTTTTACCGAACACTTCATTAATACTTTAAATTGATCATTTATAATCAGCTGATTAATCTTCAATTACTTTGAATCAACTCCAAATAATATTTTTTACACCAATTATATCCAAGTTGGTATTTTTCCTATAATTAACATAATTTACACAAATTAAATAGATAATCACCCAATTTATAATTTAATAAGAATAGAAGCCGGGATAAGTGCATAACACTTCCAAACTTAAACTCATGTTCGTCTCAAACAAGACTATTTACTAAACACACAAGCAACCAAATAAATATAGAACATTAAATAACTTTGCCACTAGCACCGAGTATTGAAATTGTTTGATAATTCATAAAAAGTTCATAAGTAATGCAACTAAAATTAATTATTTACTTATTTTATGCTTGATCGATGTGTATATGTGCATAGTCAATCAAATCATCATAAATGCTTAAGTTTGTTGTTTCCCGATCCGTAATAGTCAAATAATTTATTTCTCTCGTGTGATGCATACTTCCAAACTTGTTTTTCCATCATATACCTAGGATGTATACTCTAAGGTTGATTATTACAACACTAATTCATTTGACTCTCAAGTTTGGATGAATTTTATCAATGAAAGTCACTATCTTAATATGTGATGATTCTCCTAAATTTGAATGTCTCAACCTTCAAGTTGCAACTAGGATGATAACCCTCATCAGAAGTCTCTTAACAGAAACAATGGTTGTAGTTGTTTTGCCATTGTCTGAACACATTTTGGTGTTTTTTTTTTTTAAAATTGTGTCCCTTCTTCAATTTTTAGGATCTTTTCTTTGATTATCGAAGATAGTTTTTACTCTACATTGCAAACGTCCTTCTTTTTCGATAAATAGTCTCCTAAACATTGGTGATGAATAAGATCAGATTACTCAATATTAGCTTCATAAAACACAATGCATGTTGATTGAGCCATTCCAATCCCAAATTGATATTTGATTTTTCACATGATACTAGCCTAAGGTTAAACTTTCTTGATCAAATTATAAATTCTATATGCCCGTACTTCTCCATGCAAGTACCCAACTTATATTATGATAAAGATATCGAAGGCACATCATTACATGTTCAATCAAAACAATATAAATGCAATTTTTACTCTAGAACAAAATAAATAATTAATATTTAATTAACAAAAATTAATTTGTCTAACTATTGCTGTAGTCCTAACACTTTTAGGTACATGTGACGACAACTTCACCATAATATACTAATCTTGCAAAAGCAAGCATATAAAGCTAACCTGGAGAACATGCTCAAGTCATACCTTTCTTTATCCCCTTCGCAACTTTCTTAGCTACAAAGTTCAGAACATGCTATAGTTTATATAAATCTTAGTTCTACACTTAATCCTGTACCAAATTATTCATCTCCTATAGTTAACTTGTAAAATCCACCAATGGATGCTTCCTCGTCGTCTGATTCTGATAGTTTAGCGCCAAGGGAAAGGCCATTTGATCGAGAAAGGCCAATACTCGCAGTTCTAGGAGGAAAAGGTACTATATATCCTACAATACCAAGCACAGTGTGAACGGCGAAAAATAAGTTGAGATTTTATGTGTTGTTTTGCACTAATGTCCAATAATGCGCACTAAACATGCTATTTAGGAAATATTATAATTTTCTAGCTTATTTTTGTTTGTCATAAATGCCTATGAATTCAACTTGCAGTTGCTGATGTGCTGTTATGGAGGGACACAAGAATTTCTGCTCCAATTCTATTTGGAAGTGCAGCGATATGGTTGCTTTATAAGGTTGTAGAATACAACTTTGTGACTCTATTCTGTCAAGTTTTCACCGCTACAGTGCTAGTTATCTTCATTTGGCCAGCGGGTGCAGAATTTTTCAATTGGTAAGGACAACACAAAGAAGTCACAAATTACTACATTGGAAAATCCAGTAAACCCAACAAAAGACTTGTACCCAACTGAATGTCTTGTCCAAATTTATTAAATTTTCATTTTGTTTCAGTTTAGACAAAATAGCGTCTTGTTGGACACGTCGTGCCTTCATTTTTTTTCAATATTTTACTTTACAAAACCAAATTTCGAAAGCATGACTTATCCAACTATACATGTTCTTTTCCTAAACAGATGATGAAAATTGCAATCACTTCATTTCCGCAAGTCAACTCAACATTTCTGTTAATTCAGTAGAGCTAAAGCCCAAATTGAAATAAATTTACTAACTTGAAAAGAAAAGAAAAAGGTTTAGTGACCAAAGCAAAACAACGTTATAAGTAATTAGTCTTCGAGTGTGAGTATGGGGTATGTTTCTCATTATCGTTAAAGTTTATGTTAACATCTGTAAAGTATAAAAAAATAATTAGCATATAAAGGTTTGAGATACTCCTCTTAATATATTGACTTTTTAATATGAAACTGCAAATCTTAATTGTAAAAGAATGTTTAGGGGAGGCGTTTCTCTGATATCCAAGATGCAGTGGCGCACTGTTCAACAGCCCAGTCTCGGAGAGTCAGTGCGCTGGCGTCAAGTTGAGACCTCCTCTGAGCGTCAAGTTGAGACCTCCTCTGATATTGGGCTTCATGCTCAGCTGAAAGAATTGATTCCAGAAAAACACAAGCGTTTGAATAAACTCAAGTCAAAACATGGTAAGGTTGAGCTGGGGAACATTACCGTTGATATGGTTGTTGGTGGAATGAGTGGACTGACAGGATTATTGTGTGAAACTTCATTAATTGATCCGGAAGAGGGAATTAAATTCCGAGGTTTGTCCATTCCTGAGTGTCAAACGTTATTACCCGCAGCAAAACCTGGTGGAGAACCATTGCCTGAGGGCATCCTCTGGCTTCTTTTGACTGGAAAGGTACCATCAAACGAGCAAGTAGATTCTTTATCAAAGGAATTGAGACGTCGTGCTAACATCCCAGATCATGTATACCAAACCATTAATGCCTTACCTGTTAATGCTCATCCAATGACGCAATTTGCCACTGGTGTGATGGCCCTTCAAGTTCAAAGTGAATTCCACAAGGCATATGAGAAGGGGATTCATAAATCCAAGTACTGGGAACCAACATATGAGGACTCCCTAAACTTGATTGCTCAAATCCCAGTTGTGGCTGCATATGTCTATCGAAGGATGTACAAGAATGGTCATGTTATACCAATGGATGATTCCCTAGATTATGCTGGAAATTTTGCACACATGCTAGGCTTTGATAATCCTGAGATGCTAGAGCTTATGAGGCTTTATATCACCATACATAGTGATCACGAAGGCGGAAATGTTAGTGCTCATACCGGTCACATAGTCGCTAGTGCGCTTTCAGATCCTTATCTCTCATTTACTGCTGCTTTAAATGGTTTAGCAGGTCCACTTCATGGTTTGGCTAATCAGGAAGTCTTAGTTTGGATTAAATCTGTGGTAGACGAGTGTGGGGAGAATGTTTCCAAAGAAAATTTGGAAGACTACGTCTGGCAAACATTGAATGGTGGCAAGGTTGTTCCGGGATTTGGACATGAAGTTTTGCGCAAGACAGATCCAAGATACACGTGCCAGAGAGAGTTTGCCACTAAAGCACTGCCTGATGATCCACTATTCAAACTGGTCCGCCCTTGAGCCTTGATATTGTAATATGGCTGTGTCTTTATATGGTACCCTGCTTACTGGCAGGTGTTAAAATTTTGCCCTCATCATTATTATTATTATTATTTTTTGTGCAGGTTTCAAACCTTTATGAAGTAGTCCCTCCAATTCTCTTAGAACTTGGCAAGGTAAATGATGATCTGTTTCTATTGGAAGTTGTTTCAGATAATACCTTGAGAAATTTGTAACCTTTTAGATTGTGACCGAATTGTTCATATATTAAGAGGAAAAACGTCCAGAGAGGATGAAAGAGGAAAATGAGATTGAATAATCTTTAACAGAGAAATTTGGTTCAACTGATGTCTGGGTTTTTCTGTTCACTTTTGCAATCTAAGGAATATTATGGAAAATAGTTCAACACATTCAAAGCAATTACAATTACTCTGGAGAAGTTTGAACGATGATATTTGATATATTCAGCAGTCTTTACTAACATAATCCAATCTCCTGTTAATGAACTCATCCTGCAGTTTTTGCATCTGAATCCAATTTATATGCCTTCATATACAGCATATGAGCTTGCTTTAATTTCTTGTTTTCACAATAGAGATCATTGCTCAACTAGTTTTCTCATTGGTTTATAATCCAAAGATTCAATTTTTTTGCAAACCTCCACCTAATGAGCATTGTTTCTGGGTTGTGTTTTTGTAGGTTAAAAACCCTTGGCCCAATGTAGACGCCCACAGTGGTGTATTGCTCAACCATTATGGATTGACTGAAGCAAGGTAAGCACGTCATTCTTTCTCAATGCTTGACTGTCTCTTTTAATTGTAAAAAACATGAATACAGTAACAGTTCTATTATCATTATTGACAGATACTACACTGTTCTCTTTGGTGTATCAAGGGCTATTGGCATTTGTTCTCAGGTTCTTTGCCCTATATTCATTCTTCTACTGGTATTTCAATTCTTATTTGTGATCTTTACTCAGAATTCCTTTTTTTTGGTTTAGCTTATATGGGACCGTGCTCTTGGATTGCCACTTGAGAGGCCAAAGAGTGTTACAATGGAATGGCTTGAAAATTATTGCAAGAAAGCTGCTTAAGAGTGCAATTTCACAGAGGGTTAGAGTAAATGTTAACAATTTTTGTAAAAATAATTGCTTGAGAAAGGCATTTTTCTGCGTGGTGAAAACTATGTCGTGTGGTCCAATGGTAGGTAACTCACTGCAAGTCCGTATCAGCATTAAATTATTTTTAACTTGGGAAATTAAGAAGCTGTTTGTTTTTCATTTTCCCCATTATTCATTATCTCAGTTGAAGTTTTGTGCTTCTCCGATTCATGAACCCATAAGTTGACTTGCATGGTTGATACTGTAACGTTTGTTGATCTCTATTGTTGACTTATGAGGCAATTATCAGTCAATGTTTGTTAAATTATTGATTGTACATGCTATTGGGCACATTTGGAGAGATGTATAATAAATTATATGCAGTGATGAGAAATTCATTATTTTTTTCTTAGATATAAATGATCAATACACCTATCATCGAGTAAAATGCTTGAATACATCTTGGTTTGCCTATCTTGGATACTTGGTTTGCTTTGTAGAACTAGGAAATCAAAATAGAGAGGAAAGCATGATCATAAAAAGTTTTCAGGGTTAATTTTGGATGTTGCACAGTTCAAATGCACCTTGAAACGACAAACTTCCCCAAAAAAATATAACCAATGCTTATGCTAACGTAGTGCATTTATCCAAGTAAGGAGAATTGTATATCAGTTTAAGTTCACGGGGTGCTTGTCAAGAACAAGAGTGTTAGATAACGATGCACATTGCACATGAATATCGCATTCACAATGCGCTTAGCTCAAAATGAAGGATTTCCCTTCAAACCACAAGCATTTCACGTGGTTGATTGGAGAAAGTCGGGGTTGGGAGAAGCGCCAAAGGATGAGATGGATGCCCAAGAGGACGAGGAGAATTCATGCAGAAGTTGGGGAGGTAGAATTTTCCATGATATGCAACCGTGAAAGTTTTCACTTCTAAGCTGGTTGCAGGCTTTGCCAATAGATGTTAAACCTTCAAGTCAGATAGATTAAGATATGGTCGTGGCTAATGTTATAAAACAAGTGAATTTGCAATAAACCGGTTATAGATCTTATACAACTTGTTAGAAATATAAAAGCCAAGAAAAATATGACAAGATGAAAAAGAATCACACGAGAATATAAGATTTAAAGTGGAAACCCAAATTTAGGAAATTCACTGAGAGGGGCGGAGAATGCACTATGATTAATAGCAAGGAGTATACAAAAGGATTTAGCAAGTGTAACGCCTCAAATTCAGTAACCCGAAGCGTTACCAAACCTGATTTTTTTAACGTAAAATTTTCAAATATGAGATTAAGAAAAGTTTTTAAATTTGAATTTATTAATAAATATGAGTAATGCTTTGGGTACATCACATTTTACATCGGGGTGTACACCCCCCTCACATGGAGATGAGACCCTCTCGAATAAAAAAATATTTTATACAATGGGTCCCACCCCCCATGTAAGAGGGGTGTAGCCCATTATGTACATCACTTGATGTACAAGTGGAAATACCCTTTTAGGAAACAAGCGAAAACAGTTTTCTCAGGTAGCACAGTGAGTTTACAAAAATTATTTGACCTAGTAAACCTTGACGAACATTTATGAAAATTTAGCAGAAAGTATATAACACATACAAGTACAAAATATAAAAAATATAGGATCTCCACGGCGACGTTTGTAGAACAACATATTTTTTCAAACAGGCTGATCTGTGTTTCCCGAATCTGACCGCCACAGTTTACTAAAAATGCTATAATAAATTCCACGAGACTCCGATCGACATGTTTTCAGTTGCATGTGATAGATAACTCATAAAGGGTCGTTTTCTAATCAAAAACATGTTGAAATTTTAAATATACAGACTGAAATAAATTTTTAAAGACCATATCAGAATGATGAAAACTCATGAAAACATATGTCCAAATGTTAAACTTTACCGTCTCGAAGTGTAAACTTAAACTACAAATGTTTGGACACTACAAGAGTTATTAAATATAAAATGTGACAGCCTAAAAGATAATGAATCAATTTCTCTAAAATAAATATGACATTCATGTCGAGCCACGGCAGGATCTCCAATTGCTCTAAAAATATTAAATATGTATGAACATCTCAAAGAAATACGCAGTACGCTACATATGTTATATGAACATAATAATCATGCATCTAATCATGTATTCTTATATATTGCCTTCATGAATAAACAAATCAATGATCAAACGATCTATTTAAAGTTTTGATGAGTCTCTACGACCATCAGTTAAACATATAATCTCCATGACATTGACATTTAAGAAGAACCATTAAAGACACTTCACATACTTCATGATCAAATATAATGAATAACATGTATGAATGAAAATTAAA